>CM076582.1:1575824162-1576041506 GCA_034641835.2 Pinus albicaulis | reverse complement strand
TTAGCCTTTGTCAATACCATGAGCCAAAACCACACAACTTCCGATGGTATTCCTGGACGGGATCAAATAGATATTCCAGAGCTCAATACTATGGGCCAATACCATGGTAATTTCCCCTGGTTTTATAAATTTAGAGCGCAAATTGGAATACGCGACTTGGCACGTACTTTTCCGCGTGCATACACTACTTCCTCTTAACAAACCCGCGTATGCTTTGTGACATGTCATATTTATCATTTCTCTAGTACTTACTGGAATTCCTTTCTTCTGTTACTTTTGAGCTGATCTGTAGATACATCATCCTTCCTTATTTAACACAAGATACATCTTCCTTACATATTTAACACATAGGTTACTTATCATAGGAAACTCATCAAGTAGGTTTCTATCAAGAACAACTTCATCAAGTAGGTTGCCATCATTCATCAAGTAGGTTGCCATCCAAAGACAACTCATCAAGTCAGTTTCCATCAAGAAAAACTTCATCTAGTAGGTTGCCATATCGAGGACAACACATTGCATCATATTGCCAACAATATTACTTCATCAAGTAGGTTGCCATCAAGGACAACACATCAAATCAGTTTCCCTCAAGGACAACTTCATCAAGTAGGTTGCCATCAAGGACAACACATGCCAAAAATGCTAACAACAAGTATTTGTCAAAATGAAACAAAGTCAACTTATCATTTTGCTTGGGCCAAGTATTGAAAAGTGGTATCTATGTTTTCCTATTAGAACAAGGATCCTTTGTGTTTTTATAGAAACAAAACAGCCTTGTATTTAGATAAAAACAAAATCACCCTTCCCCAAAAAACACTCTTCTGCTATTCACTGTTTTTACAAAGGTAGACAAAAAAAGCCCTCAACTGACTTTGCAAAATCTCTCACCATACTCTGTTTTATGGAACAATGGAGGCTGGTATAGATTTGGCTGTTTCACCATACAAAGAGGACACTTTTGAAGTGATAAAGCATTCAGACTAGGACAACTGTTTTCACCTTACAAACACTGTGTTCACCTTACAAACACTGCTTTCACCTTAGATTTTGCAAACAGAGGTTAATTTTGTTTTATCACTATTAGGACACCTTACAGCAACTTGAAAACCTCTACCGCTGTGTTTTTTCCTTGCAATTAGTGTTATGGGTTTTCACTGTTTTTGAAAGTAGTTTTAGGCACTTTGAAACTGATACAAACACACCACATTTCAGTATGCTAATAATGGGCAATCATGGCAAAAAAAAACCTTGGATTTTGCTCAAACACCTTACTCTCCAACCACTGTTTTTGTCTTGTGAAAATAACCTTGTCGGCCCTTTTAGATTTTCAAAAACTAGTAAGGAACAATGGAGAATACCTTGCAATCTTGTCACAGGCCCTTTTTGATCATTTGGAAGCTCCGAAGATGCTTTTCGAGGGCCTTATGAGCGAGTGGCACGTTCAGATGGAAGAGCGCCGCGCTGTGTAGAGGAGTCGGGTTGGCATTCGGGAAAAGGTTGACCGTGCGCACAGGCGCGCTGTGCGCCACTACAGGCGTGCCGCACCACTATATAAAGCCTTTGTATTTTCTTTGCTAAAAGCGCCGCGCGCTTTTCCAGGCGCGCCGCGGAGGATTTAAGCTTCAAAAACTCTGAAATTTGCTTAAAATCCCTCATTTATGCAATGGGCCACTTGAGATTGTTGTTTAGTTGCTTTGAAATTCGCAAGTGAGGCTTTGCAACGGTCAATTACTTCCTTTATAGTCGAAAAAGCCAACACACTTTGAAATTTTCTTTGTGAGGGTTTTGGAGGCCTTTTGAAAAGGCTTTTGGTTTTAACCAAAAAATGAAACACGGCTTTATACTTTTGAAGACCTCCTTGCTCCTTTAAAACAGGAATTTCCTTTGGAACCTCATAAAAAACCTTTCACTTGAGAATACTCATTAACATGAGGCTGTTTCTTAACCTTTTTAACCTTTTGTAAAAACTGTTCTTTTTTTTGTGAGGGGGGCCATTTTCAAGTTGAAAAACCAACTGTTATGGTGTTTGATGGTTGATCATGCCCATTGTATAGGCTCAATCAGCAAGGGTTTATAAAATTTATCTTCAAGCATCAAAGACAAAAATATCCATAGAGGCTTATGTGTGCCAATCACAGCAATTAAAAACCTTAAGAACCTACCCATCCTGAACTTCACAAGTGCAGTAAGAAAACTATTCTTGGTCTATATCAATAACTTGCAAGGCTGGTATTTTAGGATGGGTAATTTATCTCTTTTATTTGAAACCTCATTTGAAACTCCAAGTGAAAAGCTCTGCTACAAATAGTCTCCACCATCAAGGCAAATGACTAACCTTGGATTGCCAAAGTAATCCAGTCTTCAACTTTTACAGAGATATAGCAGGGGATGACAAGCTGAAGTTGAAATGTAAACATGGGAAGGCTGTCCCTTTGTTCCTATATGAAGGAGGTCTGTAAGAATAGTGAATTTTCATTCATTTCACCATTTTTTAGAGCAGTCCCTTTTGAAATCTTTGCCATACTAAAATAAATTCTTTTCATCCTCAAACAATGGTGAGGCTTATTATTTTTTATGAAGGAGGCCTTCAACCAATGACCTGACCATCTACTCATGTATGGAGGAGGTTTTCTCAGTCTTTCAACCCTCTGCTCATGTATGGAGGAGGTTTTCCCAGTCTTTCAACCCTCTGCTCATGTATAGAGGAGGTTTTCTCAGTATTTCAACCCTCTGCTTATGTACGGAGGAGGTTTTCTCAGTGATGCCATCTCATCTTCTTTCAAGAAGTGTCATCTTTCCTTTTGCTACCTATTCATAGTTTAAGCAAATAAAAGTGAAAAATTGACAATATGCCATGAGGGGAATTTCTCTGAGATATATAATCCTGCTGTTAAAAATACCTTTATGCATCTTTAGACATCATAGGCAACCTGACCAGTATCTACAGATTATTTCTTGTTATTCATAAGTCACTAACCTTTGACTGTGTTTGCAGGAGCTTATTGAAATAACTCTCTGTCCTATAGCTACATCCTAGGCTCAAAACCACATGAGAAGCAACTATCTTTTCATGTTAAGTTTAATAATATCTTCTGGAACACTGGTACACTCCTGCTCTTGAAAAGGACATTGAAACACTGTAAATCCACCTAATATGAGTTTGACTTGTGGCATAAGCACTACTGAGACATCAAGGATTGTTAGTGGTGCGACCTAAATGTGTAGTCAAGCTTTATTTGTAGAATAGGAAGGTCATCTAGGACTGGTTGATATTAGATAGAGGTTCTTTGGCTTTAAGATGGTTTTCCAAGGGGAAAAATGCCTAAAGCACCACTACCTAACTTAGGGGAGAATTTTTGGACAGATTTGGAGTATTCTCTTTGGGGCTGACGAACAAGTTTGTATGACTGAGACTAGAAAGGGCTTGACAATTAGGTTTTATCTCATCATGGGCTGATTGAAAAGGTAGGAGGCCAAAAATGTTTATGGGTGTTTTCCAGCTGGAAAATTTGACAAATTGGAGATCAGCTGCTAGAAAACTTGGCTTTAAAAACTAGTCATCATTAACAGGTGAAAAATACTGATGACTAACACAATGCAAAGCCTAATTTCCCCAATATTATTCCTAACTGACACAAGGTTGGACACCCATTCTGAGTATCTGACAGGGACTATGATCCCGACATCGTACATCTTTTTTATTTCCTTCTCAACTGAAGGTAACAAGAGGGGGTTAATTCTTCTCAATTTTTGTTTGAATGGTTTATGATTTTCTTTGAGAGGAATTTTATGTTGAATGAGTTTAGTGTCATAGGATTTAAAGTCTTCATACCCCCAGGCGAACACATCTTTAAATTCTTTAAGAAGCTCAATGTATTTATGTTTTGTGTGAGGAGGGAGAGTTTTGGATAGCTTGACTATTTTGGGCTCTTTCATCCCTCCAATGTTACATTCTTCTACATTTGTTTCAGTGGGTTCCATCTTGGGTTTTTTAGCTACATCATTAAAATCAAACAACTCTTCTAGTGGTGTAAGGCCTCTTGGCAAGGTGTCATCTTTGTATTGCAAAATCTCAAGTTCTCTTTGATTTGATTTATCAAACATTTCTACAACACAAGGGTTTTGAATGTGGTGTATATTATCATTAAAAGACAACTCTATTTTGGGAGTTTCATTTTCAGAAAAATTACCTCTTTCAAATCTTAAGCTCTGTTTTGTGCTTGCAAATTTATTTCTGGATTGCAGAAAATCATCTATTTGTTCATCACTGTCAAACACTTGCCAATGGTTCAAGTTGTTTGGCACAGTCGGCCTATTTTTTACTTTTATGAGGCATTTTTTATTTTCATAGGGTAAAGTGTAATTGCTAGCACCAAAAACAAGCTCCTTGGAAAGATAGTTTTGGGCCCTGGGGATGAAAGTGAGCTCATACTTCTCAAAGGTTTTGAGAAGATCTAGGGCATCATTCCTATACTCTCTCAGTCTAGGGTTCTTGGTCGAATATTCTCCCTTTATTTTTTTGATGATTGTTAGGACCTCACAATGTACCATTTTTACCATACATGTTGACACCACCTTACCCTTTATAACTATATTTAAAAAGGGTTCCATTATCATTTTCATCCATTTTATCCAAAGGTATATGAAATCCTTCTCTTTACTATATATTTAATCTATTTACATATAATTCCACATTACTCTTATATTTCATCATTAATCGAAGGTAGATTGTTGCTAACACAAGTCTAAAAGATCGCAGATAATTTATGATAAGGAACGTGCTATGCTGAAACAATCGGCCGTTGCTGAAACAGTCGACTCCATTGTTGAAACAGTCAGCGGGCACATAAATTCTGTCACTACTCGTGATTTGTGATTTTGGAAGAGTATTTTGGGAACAATGGCAACAAGACGAAGACAAGCAAGAAAGTTGTTACATGGATTGTTCTGAAGCCAGTACTTTTTCTGTATCTGTTGTAACAATATTTTTCTATGGAAGAATAGAAGGATCCTATTTTAAGATAGAAGAACAGATTTGGATAAATATAGATTTGCTCCAATGTAACTGTAATAGATGTCTCCTCTTTAAAAAGAGGAGACATCATCATTAGAAGGGGAGTTAGAGACTACAGGAGAAACATTATTTTGAGCGGAAAGGAGAAAGACTCCATTGTAATGTATCATTCCTTTTTGACAGATGACTAAAGGTTTCTTTTGAGCGCTTCAATTTAACTCTTTCCCTGGGGAATCTTGTGAGAAGGAAAGGGCCCGCCTTCATCACAAGATTCACCCGATTGCTCCTGTAGTTTTTTGAATTTCTTTATGATATTCGCACCTTAGTTTAACTCTGTTTACTGAATCATTATTTGCGTAATTCTGTAGTTCTTTAAGCATTATGTTTTCTTTAACGCTGCATGAGTTTGGTAACATTCATTCTTAAAGAAGCCAAGAGATCTTTTTCTGTTATCTTTTTGAATGTATGATTGATGTTGGGAAATAGGTGCTGAAGATTCCTGTGCAAAGGAATAGGGTCCTGTTCCCCATTGGTTGGCTCTCTTTTTCCTACAGTGTGATTGGTATCAGGAGACAGGTGCTAAAGGTTCCTGTTCATGGGAATAGGGTCCTGTTTTCTTGAATTTATCTTTTCTACAGTGTGATTAGTGTCAGGCAGCAGGTGCTGAAGTTCCTATTTGGAGGAATAGGGTCCTGTTCCCTGTTATGGTTGATTGGTTTCCTTTCCTGCAGGGTGATTTCCTTTCATTAGGATTCTTGAAAGACTACAATAGAGGAATTGCTTCTACTGTAACACAAGTAGACTTCAGCTTTGTTAAAGCAGGGTGTGAATAGTTAGATTTGTATGATTGATAATTGTGTGACTTTTACTACAACATTATCTTGCTTTTGGAATTGAGCATATCCAGTGCGTGATTGTCTTTGGAATAAACAGACCTTCCCGGGTTGACAATTTATGTGGATCTTGAATTGCTAAAACAATTAAAGCGACCAAAATTTTGGCGCCGTTGTCGGGGAAGGCAATTATAGATTTCAAAAGCATTAATATTTTTTTTCTAGATGTTCAGATTGTATGAGAGGACGCGGAACCCAGAAGAAAACTAATCCTACAGGTGGCAAGGGCAAAGGAAGGGGAGGAAGAAATACTTTCATTGACGAGATTGTATCAAAGGCTGAATCATCACAGAGATTAAGTTCTCGAAGACCAAAACTTTAGCACTCCCCTCAATCGGATTACAAAACAGAGGAAGTCGTGGGCCCTGAAAACATAGAGGAGTCGGTAATGAATATTAAAGGACCAGCAATCAGTGTTGAAGAGTCAGAAGAAAGTGCTAGCAAATCAGCAGAGCACGTTGAGGAACTAATAGAGAGTGTTGGACGACTAGTGGAAAACATTGAGGAGCCAGTAGAAGATCTTGAGGATCGAGCAAGTGCAGTAGGAGAACAACCAATGGAAGGAAACAACGAAGAATTCTTTGGTGGAGGACGTGTAGATCCTGAAGGAGAAGGAAGGGATGAAAATTCTCTCTCTACCTTGGGATTTCCTATCATTGATCTCCCTAGAGGAACAACTCCTATGAAGAATATTCCATTGTCAGCCTTACCTAACTTCCATGGTTTATCCTCTAAAGATCCGGATGAATTTCTTTTTGAATTTGATATATTATGCAGAAGTTATGATTATGTTACTAATGCTAAAAAGTTGAAACTGTTTCCAGCAACATTAAAAGGAAATGCTTTAAGATGGTTCATGAGCCTTGGAAGTCAGGTAATCACAACATGGGAAAAGATGAAACAAAAATTTCTGCTTAAATATCAAGACTATTATCGGACGAGAGAAAAGAGGGACGAACTATTCAATATGGCACAAAACCCGGACGAGAATCTGGAGGAATATGTAGAAAGGCTGCAGTATAATCTACAAAGATCTGATCATCCGAATATAAGTAAGGAAATTCACAAAACAATATTACTTAGAGGATTAAGGGATGATTGTTTAGACATGTTAAACATGCTTGGCAAGGGAGATATATCTAAAGAATCATATGATGAGATTTTTGAACTTTGTAAAAGATGTTCAAGGGGAGCTGCAAAGAACAGAGTAAGTAACAGATATCCCACCTATTCAAGAGTGCAGAAATTAGCCAGTGGGGGAGCAACAAGAGCTTAAATAGGTAATTTACTTGAAGAATTTAAAACTGAGATGTTAAGTTTTTTTGCTTCACAAATTGACACCTTGTAGGTTAAAAAGAAGCAGGCTGAAGCAGAAGCAGCTCTGGCTGTCTTTTGCCCGAAATGCAGAGACAAACATCCACTAAGGGAATGCCCATTGGAAAAAATACCAATCTGTACCCTTTGTGAGAAAGATCATGAAACACAACAATGTCCCTCTCTACCATGAATAAAGGAAGCACTGCAGCCAACGGAAGAAGAATCTGAAGAAGTTTATCTGCTAACACAAAGAAGAAAATGGCAACCAAAAGGACAAGGTATGAATTCTAGTATGCCATTTAATTGTTCGAATAATTATTCTGCTTTCAGTCAGAAAAAATACCCTCCCTTTAATCAAATGCAATACCCACCCTTTAATAAGATGAACTTCCCACCCATGCAACAATAAAACCCTCCCTTTGTTGATACTACAATATGGACTCCTTGGCCCCCACAACAGCCATCTTCTTTTAATCCTTGGAATTCAAATTGGAGAAGCCAACAACTCCCGTATCCAAATCAATTGCCTCAATTTCAACAACCACTTCCTCTGCCATCAAATGCTCCATCAAATAATCAAATGAGACCCCAGCTACCTGTGCAACCAAATCCTAACCCCAATAATAAAGTTGTGCAAGTCATTGATATTCAGAATCATCCTACATTTCCTACTATGCAATGTAATGATATTCATTTGAGATCCGGGAAAATAGTAGAACCCATCATTGATGACGTAACCTCTTCTGATTCTGAGAAAGAGGAAACTGAGAAACATAAAAAATCACAACCACCCTCTAACAAGGGTATTGAAATAACAAAACCACCATTCCCCGAGCGTTTAGTTTTAACTAGAACACCTAAAACACCTGCTTTTAATCTTTTAGGGGAATTGCAAAACTTGTATGTTAAAATTACACTTTTACAGGCACTCAGAGATGTACCAATTTATGCCAGAACCATAAGGGACATTTGTGTTAAGAAACCTGGCAGGAAAACTAAAGATCCCCTTACAGTTCATGTGATGGGTGATTTATCTGCATTAATGTCTGGAAAAACCCCTCCTCTGAAATATGGTGACCCCAGTCGTCCTACTGTGACAGTTCAAATTGGTAAAACAATGATTCCTCAAGTTCTGGTAGATCTAGGTGCTGCAATAAACATTATGACTCTTGAAACTTCACAGTTGTTACAGCTGAATAACACAATGAGAGATACACCAACTATCCTAGAGTTAGCTGACCGTTCTACAATTAAACCAGAAGGAGTTGTTGAAGATCTAGTTATCTCGGTTGAATCCTGGAATTACCCAGCCAATTTTGTCGTATTAAAAACTAAAACAAAGCTGGGGGGACATCCTTTAATTCTGGGGAGGCCATGGCTGGCCACAGCCGATGCCTTTATCAGTTGCAGATCTGGTTCAATGACAATTTCTAATGGTTATGAAACCAAATAGCTTACTCTTTATCCTCATGCTACACCCATAATTAATAATGAAGATTCTATGTGGATGGATTATGATGATAATGCTGTTCAGCCTATTCTAACTATTGGACAAGCCTTAACTCTTAAAGACAATACAGAGGATGAAATAATTAATAATTTTATTTGTGAACCTTCCTCTGTAATTGCTGAAACACACAATCAATTGACTGCAATTTTTGAAACGGATACCCAGGAAAAGATTGAATCTGAAGATTTATCTCAGACATTAACCACCATCGCATCTAAAATCACAACAGTCGAAATCGAACCTGGCAAGACATTAAACATAAATCCTGATCTAACAGTTGCTGAAACACAGCAGTTAATGAAGTTATTACGTGAAAATAAGGAAGCATTTGCATGGGATTACATGGATATGAAAGGAATCTCTTCTGAATTATGTACTCACCGAATTTATATTAAAGAAGGATGCCGACCAGTCTGTCAACCCCAAAGACGAATGAACCCTAATTTAAGGGAAATTGTTAAAGAAGAACTTCAGAAATTGCTTAATGCAGGATTTATATACCCCATATCTGACAGTGAATGGGTTTCCCCATTGGTAATAGTCCCTAAGAAAAACGGGAAATGGAGAGTGTGTGTTGATTACAGAGCCTTAAATAAATCTACTCAAAAGGATCATTTTCCTTTACCCTTCATTGATCAGGTGTTGGATAGTCTGTCAGGGAAGAAATTATTTTCTTTTCTAGATGGATTCAGTGGGTATAACCAAATTATAATTGCACCCCAAGACCAGGACAAGACCACTTTCACTAGTCCTTGGGGAACTTTTGCTTATAGAGTTCTTCCATTTGGGCTATGTAATGCACTAGCAACTTTTCAGAGGGCTGTTATAGGAATCTTTTCTGATATGCTGAATGACTCTATGGAAATATTTATGGATGATTTTACTCCTTATGGTGTGTCTTTTGAAGATGCATTACAAAATCTTGAGAAGGTACTTAAACGATGTATACAAGCTCACCTCTCCCTAAGTACTGAAAAATGTCATATGATGACGAGTGAAGGTAGTGCTTGGACATTTTATTTCATCTCAAGGTATTCAGGTAGACCCATCTAAAATATTGGTCATTCAGAATCTTCCTGTTCCTAAAACACAAACTGATGTGAGAAGTTTTCTAGGACATGCTGGATATTACAGAAGATTTATTAAAGATTTTTCTAAGATAGCTTCTCCATTATTTGTGTTGCTTATGAAAAATGCTGAATTTAAGTGGACTAATCCTTGTCAGGAAGCCTTTGTAGAACTCAAGCATCAGTTATCTATCGCTCCTATTTTGAGGGGACCTGATTGGGCCCTCCCTTTTCATATATCTTCTGATGCTTCAGACACTGCAATTGGAGCTGTCTTGGGACAAGAGGAGAATCATCTTCCTTATGCTATCTACTTTATCAGTAAGAACATGATCCTTGCTGAGCTTAATTATACAGTTACCGAAAAAGAGTTTCTTGCAGTAATTTATGCCATTAATAAATTTCGACATTATATCACTGGTTATTCTACTTTTTTCCACACTGATCACTCGGCCATTAAGTATTTTATGAACAAATCTGTCACAAATGCTCGAGTTACCAGATGGCTATTTTTACTACAGGAGTTTGATATTACAATTGTAGATCGGCCTGGTAAAGAAAATGTGGTGGCTGATTTCCTTTCACGGTTAAAAACTGATAATAATATTCCAGTAGATGATTCCTTTCCTGATGAGTATTTATTTGCAGTCTCTGCTCACTCTCCGTGGTATGCAGATATTGCCAATTATTTGGTTGCGGGAAAATTACCATCACACCTGTCATACAGGGAAAAGAGAAGAATTCTTCAACAAAGTGCCAGGTATATCTGGATAAGTGGGTGTCTTTTCTACACAGGGCTTGATCAAGAAATCCGAAGATGCATTAGGGAGGATGAAGTGTACGACATACTAAAAGCTTGTCATGATGGCCCTTGCGGAGGGCATTTTGCTGATAAAATAACAGCACACAAAATTTTGAGGATGGGTTACTATTGGCCCTCATTATTTAAGGATGCAAAGAAATATGTGAGGGCTTGTGACAGCTGTCAGCGAATGGGTCAACCCAATCATAGAGATCAAATGCCATTAAACCCCCATGTAGTATCCGAACCATTTGAAAGATGGGCCTTGGATTTCATAGGAACCATTAATCCTCCATCCAATCAAAGAACTTATATATTAGTCTCTACAGACTATATGACTAAATGGGTGGAGGCCAAAGCACATATTAGAGCCAATGAAGAAGCTGTCCTAGCTTTCTTATTTGAAGAAATCTTCACTAGATTTAGAATTCCTAGAGAGCTAGTTACAGATGGAGGACCTCCATTCAATTCTCATGGTTTTAAATCTACCCTTCAGAAATATCATATTCATCATAGAATGACTACACCATACCACCCCCAGGCCAATGGGCAGGTGGAAAGCACAAATAAAGTATTAGAAGCCATTCTAACTAAAACAGTGAAGGATAACTGGAAGGATTGGTCTCAAAGGCTCCCTGAAGCACTATGGGCTTATAGAACTACCTGGAGAAATACTACAGGTTTTTCTCCCTATGAGTTGGTTTATGGTAAAAATGTTGTTTTTCTTGTGGAATTTGAAATTAAAACTCTAAGAACTGCTTTAGCTGTTAATCTTGATTTGACTGATGTGCAGACAGCTAGGTTGCAGCAGCTTCTTGAATTGGATGAAAAGAGATTAGATGCCATTCACCAAACAACCATGATTCAACAACAAAGAATGAAGTGGCATGATAAAATCATCAAACACAAGCAGTTCCAAAAAGATAATTGGGCCTTATTGTATGACTCTCGGTTTGAAAATTTTCAGGGTAAGCTACATACACGATGGCTTGGACCATATGAAGTAGATGTTGTTTTTCCTAATGGAACAGTAAGACTTTTAACAATTGATGATTCTAAAACACCTCTACTAGTAAATGGTCATAGGCTTTGTTTGTACCAGTGCCCTATTTCTAAAGAAAATTTCAAGGCTGCTTGCATGACTGAAACACATTATCTTTTTCTAGGGGATTATTCTGCTCCTCACAGCATTTAATTTTATGCACTGTATTTCTAGCATTAGATTAGATTAAAAAATAATAATCCCTGTCAAGGGTTGGCATGTTACAATTGAATTTTGCAGATTATGGAAGAACTCATTAAGGAGGACAGATTCATCACAAGAAGATCTGAAGCTTTAATCACATAAGCTTTGTTCCCTTCATTTCAACCCATTTCCTAGCAATATCCCTTTTATTACTTATCCCATTTCTCCATTTTTCCCTTTTTCCACTTTTTCCCCCCACTTCTACCTATTCCTGAAATATCATCTTTCAGCTAGTATTTCCCGTTCCTTACTGCTGAAATTATCCCTTAGCAAGTACTTCTCCCACTTTTCTTAGACCCAAATCATTACATCCCATTCTCATTATTTTTCCCTTTGCTGAAACACCACTTTCAGCAACATGTCATTCATTTTTCCATTGCTGAAACACCACTTTCAACAACCTGTCATTCATCTTTTCATTATTAAAACACCATTCCTTTCCTATGCTACACAAGTTTTTTTAGTTCTCCATTTTTATTCTTTAGATCCCTTGGGTGAACATTATTTAGTATTGAGCAGATCCTGATATGCTCCTGTTTCTACATTCCAGAGAAATTTAAAGATTCTTCCATCAATATCAAGCCATTATGAAACAATCTATACTTTGAATTATAAAAACCAAGGTAAAAATATAAGGTATGTGGTTTTTATGTAATACAGTTAAATAATATTTTAAAGAGAGGATCTTGCTCATAATGATTACAATCCCTGCACACTTAAACATCATTTCATCATACGTAAGGGGGTAATTTCGAAAACTGAATCATCATTCCACACCATCCAATCCACCGTCACTCTTCATATCCATTATTTCTGCCGTCATTGAGACTCCATATCCTCTGTTGCAACGATTAGCTTGATCAAAGCCTGTGTTTTTGTTCTCTGCACCTCTGCATGTGACTCAAGTTAGTAGCTATGGTAGGTTCGGCTATCAAACATGAGCCTGGCTCCATAACTCTTCTTGAATTATTCCCGGAGGCCTACCAAATTTTTCAGCAGGCAGGATGGATAACATACTTCGAAAGGTTAGGAGAATTTGATCCTCAGCAAGTTTTAGAGTTTGCACAGAACTTTCAGGAAGATTATTCCGTGGTCCAAGGGGTCCGAATTTTGGTCACAGAGGAAGATATAGCACAAGTTTCAGGGTTGTTGGTCACAGGTGCTCGTTGGTTTAGCAGGAAACAAGTCATTTTAAATGCACAGCAGGACTTCCTTCTTCCATAGGAACAGGTTGAGAATAAAGGCTGCAGTATAACTCTGCATTCATTACCTCGCCCATAGCCAACAGTAGCTGAATTCATCAAGCACTATTTGACTTGTGAGGGGTGTTACCGGGTAGTTTATCAACACGACTTTGTTTTAATGAATCATTTGCGGCATGGTCGATTAGTTAATATTCCTTATTATCTGTTTGGATGTATTAAAAACATGTCATATTACTGTAGACGGGTAAAATTCCCATCACTATCCCTTACCTATCATCGCTTATGTCAATTATTAATTCAGAGGGGTTTTGCTCAGCAAAATCCCCCTCTGAATAATCCACTCCTCCTTCTCCAACAAGCCGAAATTCCCCAGCAAGCCAAAAGTCCCCAAGAAACTCCCGAAAGTTCTTATGAAAGGAAACTGGAAGATATCCCTGACCCCCCATTGATCCCATCCTCAGAACCAGTTGACCTACCCCCAAGTTCATCCCATTTAGCAGAGTCAGCCCTTCCCACTGTCCACATCTCTAGCGATGACTCTCAAGCTAAAACACCCCCATCTCCCCTTACTCATAAAAGGAAGAGACGAACCCCAATAGTCTCTGTCTCAAAAAGACAAACAAGGGCCAAATCCCAAGCTGTCACCTCTTCCGAAAGCCCTTCCCCTAGAAAAGAATCTTCTCCTAAAAAGAAAAGGAAAGTCACTGACTTTTCTGCTTTCCTACCTAGGAGGAAAATGAAAATGACTGTTGAAGCTGAAGTCACTCCCATTTCCCCTGACCCTGCAACTATCCTGTTAAAACTTCAATCCTCACCACCATTCCAAACCCCCCAACCATTACCCGTCTCGTCCTGTGGCACTGCTCCACAAGAACCAGATGCCCGGGGTAATATGACATCGTTTACTACTCAAACAGTAACTGCTCCACAAGAACCAATTACTCACTCAGAAGCTGAAACACAAGAACCAGCCACTGAGGTACAAAAATCATACACCAAGCATGATAATACAAGGAAACCAGCTGTAGCTGAAACACAAGAACCAGCTACAGCTTTGGATCAGCAGTCAACTCCAGCAAAATAAACCAACACACAGGGTTCACCCACTATGGCATCTTTATTGGAGGAAAATGAGTTTTTGAAGTCAGAACTAGAGGCCTATAAGAAATAATTGATAATGGCAAGGGAAGCCTTTGATAGAGAATTAAATCTCTACATGTTGGCACATACAACATCAGCACAAAAGAAGGATCCATGTAGAGAATACATGTGCCATGAATGTGGAAACATTTACCAATAGGCAGGATACAAAATAGTCAAAATTCCAGTGCCCGATGCATCCACATCAGTTGCAATCAAAGAAGAAAGCCCTACTGTCACACAAGAACCAGTAGGGCCCTCAAAAAGTCTGGAAAAAGAAACCAAACCACAGATATCCTGCCCTGTGTTAGTCAACTCAGCTACACAGACGATGCCCCAACCCAGTACTTATAATGCCGGGACACAGACTCCACCATGGAAACAATTAGAAATAATGAATAACTGGAAGAAGCAGTATGCTGTGGATCAAGATAAAATATTACAACAGCATAAGTTGGCTTGGCAGAATCAGATGTATGCCAACTGGGATAATTGGGAGCAAGCACTGCAACAGCTCAAGGATTCTAAGAAAGAAATCAAGGAATTAAAAGAGAAACTGGTTTTGATGTTTTCATTAGTACAAAAATTGATAGCCACTAGGAAACCCTCCTTGAATTATTCTCTGTTCCTTTCTGAACGTCTTGTTTATTTTCAATTGAAGGCAATTAAGGATGGGAGACCTCATGAGTTGCTCACAGTGGAACAATTTGTCAAAACATTTGCTGAGGCCCCCGCTAGTGACCAACATTTTTTATTTGAACTTTATCTTCATAATGAGGCTATGCCTGAAAATAGACAGGTCAATCTCACTCCAATTGTTGGTGATGTACAAATTAGGGCATTTGTTTCATTTCTTGCCAATCAAATCACATGGAAAACTGCTTTTATTGCAAGTAGGCATAATGAGGATAATCGCCTCCTTTGGATAAGACCAAAACCTTCAAATCCGGCCATTTTTGTAGCAGAATATCACTGATTTTTGCAGAAGCCAGGAATGCACCGCTACATACAACAACTGCAAGCCTCAACACTTCTAAAGTGTCATCAGTTAATCAGAGTCAAGGAAACTGTTGCCTTGAAGGCCAACACCATGTTCTGGCAACAGTTATGTAAGGAAAGACAAGAGTATCACCCTTTTAGCCCTGATAATCTTCAAACTGCACTATCCAGGGTACCAAACTACATCAGATGCATTCAGCAATGTGCCGAGAACTGGATTGGTTATCATTTTCACTTCCCAATCTTATGGATGCCGGCAGAATGATACCAGTCTCACTACCAATTGGCTAACAGAGACGAGGCAATAGCATGGCAGAAATTGCAGAACAACCAGGGATGCCAGCTTCGACAAAAGCCACCTTCCACAGTTACTGCTTGAGCAACTTGCATGCAAAGAGTCAGTACTCAGACTCTGACTCGGACTAAAAGTTGCCTGAGGACATGCAACCCTTTCAGCTGGGGGGGATGTTAGGACCTCACAATGTACCATTTTTACCATACATGTTGACACCACCTTACCCTTTATAACTATATTTAAAAAGGGTTCCATTATCATTTTCATCCATTTTATCCAAAGGTATATGAAATCCTTCTCTTTACCATATATTTAATCTGTTTACATATAATTCCACATTACTCTTATATTTCATCATTAATCGAAGGTAGATTGTTGCTAACACAAGTCTAAAAGATCGTAGATAATTTATGATAAGGAACGTGCTGTGCTGAAACAATCGGCCGTTGCTGAAACAATCGACTTCATTGCTGAAACAGTCAGCGGGCAAGTAAATTCCGTCACTACTCGTGATTTGCGATTTTGGAAGAGTATTTTGGGAACAATGGCAACAAGACAAAGACAAGCAAGAAAGTTGTTACACGGATTGTTCTGAAGCCAGTACTTTTTCTGTATCTGTTGTAACAATATTTTTCTATGGAAGAATAGAAGGACCCTGTTTTAAGATAGAAGAACAGATTTGGATAAATATAGATTTGCTCTGATGTAACTGTAATAGATGTCTCCTCTTTAAAAAGAGGAGACATCATCATTAGAAGGGGAGTTAGAGACTACAGGAGAAACATTATTTTGAGCGGGAAGGAGCAAGACTCCATTGTAATGTATCATTCCTTTTTGACAGATGAATAAAGGTTTCTTTTGAGCGCTTCAATTTAATTCTTTCCCCTGGGGAATCTTGTGAGAAGGAAAGGGCCTGCCTTCATCACAAGATTCACCCGATTGCTCCTGTAGTTTGTTGAATTTATTTATGATATTTGTACCTTAATTTAACTCTGTTTACTGAATCATTATTTGCATAGTTCTGTAGTTCTTTAAGCACTCTGTTTTCTTTAACGCTGCATGAGTTTGGTAACGTTCATTCTTAAAGAAGCCAAGAGATCTTTTTCTGTTATCTGTTTGAATGTATGATTGATGCCGGGAAACAGGTGCTGAAGATTCCTGTGCAAAGGAATAGGGTCCTGTTCTCCATTGGTTGACTCTCTTTTTCCTGCAGTGTGATTAGTATCAGGAGACAGGTGCTGAAGGTTCCTGTTCATGGGAATAGGGTCCTATTTTCTTGAATTTATCTTTTCTATAGTGTGATTAGTGTCAGGCAGCAGGTGCTGAATTTCCTATTTGAAGGAATAGGGTCCTGTTCCCTGTTATGGTTGATTGGTTTCCTTTCCTGCAGGGTGATTTCCTTTCATTAGGATTCTTGAAAGACTGCAATAGAGGAATTGCTTCTACTGTAACACAAGTAGACTTCAGCTTTGTTAAAGTAGGGTGTGAATAGTTAGATTTGTATGATTGATAATTGTGTGACTTTTACTACAACATTATCTTGCTTTTGGAATTGAGCATATCCAGTGCGTGATTGTATTTGGAATAAACAGACCTTCCCGGGTTAACAATTTATGTGGAGCTTGAATTGCTAAAACAATTAAAGCGACCAACAATGATCAGTTCTGAATCTCATTGAACCAAGATTTTCTTAGCTTTGAGGTTTTTAAGTAAGTGTAAACGAATAAGGAGAGCCTCATATTCTACAACGTTATTGGTGTATTGAAAATCTAACCTATAGGAATGGCCTTCATTTGTGTTGTGGATCCAAACCCCGGCTCCTGAGCCAGCCCTACCATAAGAGCCATCAAAGCTCATATGCTAAAGGGTGTCAATTTCAGATTTGTCACTGTTTTGTGCTTCAGGGCTGCTAGATTTTTGGGTGTCATTTTCGGATTTGTCACTATTTTGTACTTCAGGGTTGCTAGAGTTTTGGGTGTCATTTTCAGATTTGTCACTGTTTTGTACTTTGGGGTTGCTATATTTTTGGGTGTCATTTTCTTGATTAGAGGGCTGGTTTGGTTGTACAGAGGGGCTTATTTTTCCCTCATTGTCATTCAATTTTTCATTTATATCACTTTCATTGTACAAGATGAAGGAGTCAAGGTCTGAGTGAATGGAATAAACTGGTGTGTTATTTGGCCAATCTATGCTACTCACCATATATTTCATGTGGGATTCTCGATACAACCTCCTTGTTTGATTGAAGACTATGATGGTGGAATAAGTCATGTCCATTTGAAGGCTACCCTGGATTTTGGCCTCCCATGATCTAGATAGAATGATGCCATACTTTGGGGGGATGTCAACCACAACTATGTCCATGACTAGACTTTTAGCAGGGATTTGTGCTAGATTGAAAAATAGATCCTTGATCAGGCATAAACACTTGACCCTACTTGAATCAAAAGAGTACAAGTCTTTGTAAGGCTTTTTGATTTCTAGGCCTAATCTCTCCATCACAACCTTTGGCATGAGGTTGTGTGAGGCACCAGAGGCTAGCACAACATTATGCAGAATTTTGTCATGTATGTTCAGACTGACATAGAAAGGAGGGAAAACGTCTTCTTGATATTTTCCCTCTACTTCAGGGCCAAAAAACATCTCTATTTTATCATCAGTTAAGTTTAAAGTTTCAGTATCATTCCCTATGTTTAACACTTTGAAAATCTAGGATCTATATACCTCTTGCATTACCAATTCAGTAAGAGGCATGGTTATCTTGATTTTGGCAATTTCTCCTTCAAAGCTGAAAGGCAGAGGTGTCTTTATTGCATTTATATCAGGTTTATCAGCCATAAACTTTTCTACATTTTTGATTTGTTGATTCTGATTTGATGGTTTGGACAACAATGTTTTTTCAAGGCCACTAATTGAAGTACTAAGGCAGATTGAATCATTACTAGGTTGACTGTTTTTTAGTTTGTTTAGACCAGATTTCTTAGCCATAGTATTTGTGTTTTCTGCAGTCTTTTTAGGAATATGTTCAGAGGTCTTCCTAATAGTAGTGTTTGGCTAATTTGTTTTAGGAACATCTTGATTCTTTTTGCTCCTAAGGTCATATTGCCTATGAAATTCCATTATGGCTGTTAGCCACCTATAAAATTCTATCATGTCAAGTGGTGGCTAAATCATTTTGGACAACCTTCAAGAAACAATTTTTTTGCCAAAATTATTGATGATTAAATTCTTCTGAAGATATTCTATCCTTTGGTTAATCATCACTGTTGTTCACCTTTTTTGAACTTAGAAATTCTGTTGTTTTTCCATGAAGAAAATACTGCTGCAAAATCCCATTTTTCCCCTCCTTCACTCAAAACTAACCTTCATTATTTTTCCCCTTTATTCCCCATGGAATTCCTCTATTTTTCATTATTTCCCTTCTTCCCTTCATGAAAATCCATTTTACAAAGTCTAAAAATCATTTTCAGACTTTACCGAAACCCCCAAATCCAACAAAAACCGTGAAAAATTTCATAATTTTTTTTTTTTAAAGTTGCAGGCTTAAGCCCCCTTGGGCTAAGCCTAAACCACTTTCCCACATAGGCCTTGGTTTTTGAACCAAGCGCTTAGCCCATTAGGCGCTTATCGCATCTGAAAAATCGGAGTGCACAAGTTTATTTGCCATATAAAAACCTCCGATGCAATTAAGCCCTTCGTTTATAAACCCTTGATCCTATTATTATTTCATATAACCTCATAGCCCGCATTCGGTGCTAAACATTCTTTGAAACCCATCTCCAATGCATGTTTCCCTTTGTAAAATCAATAAACCCACTTTCCTAAATTTCGATCTAAACCCGCCGGAGCAATGTTTTTTAATATGAATGGGTAGAATGAAAAGCACTGCATCAAATTTCCGATGCGATTAAGCCCCATTTGTATAAACTCTTTCCCTCCATTTCTCTACATCTAAAGATATGCTTGGGACCAAGAGTTAAAGTCCCGAAGCGCTAATCGCATTAGAGAAAATCAAAATGGGTAGATTGGAAAGCACGAAGGTCCGATCCCGATTGGCCCTTTATATATATAAGCCCTAGGCCTATGGCTCTTCATATAAACCCACGGCCCCGCAGATGGGTGCCAAGTCTTTATACATAACCTGCCTCCGAAGTCAAACCTTAGTGTTTCATTAATTTTTTGGTTTTCATAAAGTTTTGAAGGGTTTTCCACCATTCAATATTTGAGACAATCCCCACCATTGATCTAAAGCCGATCAAATGATCGGCGCAAAATCACATCGCAGTTTCCTATTAGGGGAATTTGTTCCCCACCCTCGATTGGTCACCTTCTGATGCATCCTCCACCATTGATCTGATCTGCAGATCGACGGTTAGCGCTCAATTGCATCGACGCCATTCAACTTCTTCCCCCTCCGCCGATCGCATACTCCAATTGCATTTGGGCCGTCGACGTGTCCAGATCGGACGGTCCAAAAGGCGTCTCCCGAATTTGGTTAAATTTTATACACCCCCCTCATAATTTTTCTTAGCCAAACACAGTCGTTGATCTCTGTAGATCAACGGTCCTTATTAACCCTTCTCCGCCCTTGTATTATTTTCGTTCATACCCCAGATCACATCTCAGTCGTCAATTTGTTCCATCCAACAGCTCATATTTAACCCAACAGGTCCAACCCCTGAAGGTCCTGCCCCCCTCCAGATCTAATCTCCACCATCGATCCTCTGATCGGACGGTCCATAATAAAACCACCCTGTCTCCTATCCGCCGCGCATCTATCCAGTATCGCGCTCGATTCTCCACCGTCAGATCTGAGTCCTTAGATCCAATAGTCGACGCGCGTTTTTGTGTAAATTTAAGCGCAAAGGTTAATTCCTGAAAATCACATGATATAGGCGGTATTAAAAAGACACGTGGTGGCCTCATACGCATATCGCGTTCAAAAAGGCAAACCCTCTTTTCTCCCATTTTACCGCGCGATACCACCGATTTTTTAAGCCAAAACTGCCTTTCCCATTTACACTATAATCCATCGCGTTCTCTCCCCACCATTGATATTTTCAGATCAACGGCTCAGATCTAATTTCTCATTATACTATCACCCTCCACCTTTCCTGAAGGACTTCTCAGAGTGATCTCCACCATTGATTTCATGGGCAGATTTGATCCGACGGTCCATGACCATCCCGAAACCCCAAATTTTATTTCCATGTATTTCTCTCCGCCAAAGGACTTTAAGCACATTTCCTTTGTATTTATTATGTTTTCATCAAAAAGCGGCCCTGCTTCATTATGTCTCCCTGGTTGCTCCCCACCGTTGATATTTACAAGATCAACGACTTTGATATAAACTTCCATCGCTTATCCATCAACCGCCCCCTTTTGATCTTCACACGCAATCTCCACCGTTGGATGATGTCATCCAATGGTCACGCTCCAAGCCGAAACCTCCAAAGCAATTTTTACCAAATATGCAGGATTTCTTAATTGTTTTTGTATGTTGCAGGATTTAAAAGGTTTTTTTTTTCAAAATGTTTTAAAAGAAAATGAGAGCGGAGGGTCTCTATCCTCCAGAATTTTGTTCATCATTTAAGAAAGCCATATACAGGGTTCAGATTTCACGTTTCATTAATGACTCATGAGCATTGATGCCATATGGACCTTGTACACACCTGCACATCAACAAGACATAGTAAGATTAAATAAAATCAAAGAGTATCAGTGTCGAAGACCTAGACACAGCAGAAATGAAGGATTAAACGTTAATTATACAGTTTAAATGGATTATGGCTAAAAGTCGATTATCAAAGGCCTAATCCATTGAATTAAACACAGTTAAAGGAAAATAAAGGATATTTATCGGATAGAGGATACCTCCACTTCCACATCAGAGGCAAATTTATTCCTCTCAGCTACCAGATTGCCACCTGTGACTTCACAGCATTGAAACAAAAGCCGAGTATGTTGGAAATATTTTCATTGATGGCAAAGGAATTGGCATCTAAATGTAGTAGAGAAGAATAGAGAAAGAGTGCATCTACAGTTTGAGCTACAAAGAGCGTACCAGTCAAGAAGTAGGGACAAGCAGTCCAGAGACAGTATAGGAAGAAAAAGGCCATCAAACAGAAAAGGGTTCTGAATTTTCTGTGAATTATATGTATATTCTTGATAGAATTTAGAAGGAAGGATAGTTGAGTCCCTGTGGACAACTATGAATCATTGTCCGTAAACATCATAAACTCTGTGGCAAGGTTTCGAAATTTAAGATTTAGTGTATAGATTGAAGGAATTAATGGTTGCAGAGATATGAGGAATGTAGCGAAGATTAGAAATGCGATGGACCATAGTACATTAATCAGCTTGCGGAATCAAGAACTTGAATGTGCAGTTAGAAGTGGAACTGTGACAGGATAGAACTCTGAACATGAAATGGAACTATAATAAAAGGCGACGGAACCCTGCGTGGAAGAACAGAACCATGACCAAGTGAACAGTGAAGGCGGTTTACAGTTTTCATCGCACCACCTATGCGGAGTGAGCGGTAATTGAGGAGTTGCGAGCGATTCCATAAATCACTTGACACGTGGCAAGGAGACCCACGGAAAACCGCTTGTCACTGTGCACCATCACGCGCTATAGTTCGACCCAGGATGCCCAACGATATCGTTGAGCGCCGTTGATCTGGGAAGGGGTCATGTGACGGTCATCATTTATTGAAGGTGCGCGAAGATTAACACAGGTACGGCGGGCCATCGCACGTTAACGCTCGGCATCGGAGGTCGAGTGATATGCATATATGCCATTGATCTGGAAGCTTGCTAATCTAACAGTGATCAGACGTTGGACTTGCGCGAAATTTACTTATGGTATTGTGCACGTATTTGATTGGCTATTGACTATATTTGTGGGCTCGGGGACAAAGGTTTACCATATTATTTGAAAGCATTAAAATGCAAAGGGTTAACTTTAATCCTAAAGTTTTGTTCAAAGTTGTAAATATATTTATTTATCAATTTCTTCAAATTGATAAATAAATTAAAAGAAAATCAAAGAGATACGTAAGGGTGGTAAATGAAAATACTGTCAAAGGAATACCATTAGCAATTGAATGGTTTTGACCCAAGGTTTTAACAAGGCGAAAACTATATAAGGTGATGAGAATCATGAAGAACGGTGTGCATGCGGAAGAGTTGATAATAAACGAATCTCTTTTAGAGATATCTGTATGAATAAACTCTGATATATCTGAATCTGTGGTGCACCTGTGAATATGACGATTGATCAAGATCTCTAGATCAGATGATGATTAATTCCTGGTTTAATCGACTGATGAAATAATAAAGAATGCATGCATGAGTAAGGGTTTTGAATGAATCCTTCACTCTGAAGTATATCTGTATGGAATGGGTAACAGATTTCTGAGAGATCTGAATTAAGGATGCACCTATGAAGAAAATAAATAAATCTGGTTGCCTGCAAGGTGTGTTGTGTAGAAGTGGATGAAACGTGGTCCGCAGTAGATCTGAGGGTCGAAGCCTTCAGTAAGGGGGTTGTAGCTCCCTCTAGTGGTAGCTGGTAAACTTGAACAGGGGGTAGTAGCTCCCTTCCAAGAGAGGCTGGTAAACGAGAGAAGGTTGTAGTCTTCTGTAGATGGGTGTTTGCGTGCTGGTATGAGTCTGCACCAGCATAAAATTGTAAGAAGTATTCTTTATAATAAATATTGAAGAATGAGATTACAACAGCGGTGGTTTTTCTCCCGAATTGGGTTTCCACCTTAAATCCTGGTGTTCATATGTGTTGCTTATGTTTGATGATTTGTTATGTTATTTCTGTTCATATCTGATGAATGAATGATGCAGTGATCTAAGTAAAGACATAATAAGACCTCTAGACATACAAGTTGGATGCAGTAATGTAACATATGGTTTTAAAAGAAAGGAAAACTAAAAATTGTCAGTCAGCTCAAAATACTGATTCACCCCCCCCTCTCAGTATTTTTCCAACAATTGGTATCAGAGCAGGTCCTTCTGAAAAAGCTTAGCCGCTAGAAGGAAGATCAAGCAAGATGAGAAATCAAGATGGAACAACATCTATCAGGCCTCCGCTCTTTAACAGAAACAATTTAATCTTCTGGAAAACAAGGATGAGATCCTATCTTCAGTCTCTGGGAGCAGAGGTATGGGCAATTGTTGAAGGAGGATATCAATATCCAGCTGCAGTACCAACAGATCTGATGGAAAGAAAGAATTATGAAACAAATGCAAAGGCGGTCAATGCTCTATTGGGAAGTCTAACTGAATCATAATTTGTCAAAGTCATGTAGCTGAATACATAAAAGGAAATATGGGACAAAATCATTCTAAGTTATGAAGGTGATGCAAAGGTAAAAAGTGCTAAACTTCAAACTCTCAGAATTCAATATGAGAATCTAAAAATGGATAATGAGGAGAGCATTGCCAATTTCTTTTTACGTCTTGATGATATTGTAAATCGTTTGAGAAATCTGGGAGAAACAATAACCGAATCTAATTTGGTTGAGAAAGTCTTAAGATCACTAACGACAAAATTTGTGTCAAAAGTTTCTGCTCTTGAAGAAAAGCAGGATCTTCAAAATCTTACTGTGGTGCAACTTCATGGCATACTAACTGCATATGAAATGAGAAGAGGAGGACTATCTGAAGTCAAAGAAGCAGTCTTTAGAACTTCTACAAAAGGGAAGGAAGTATAAAAAACAGAAGGATCAGGATATATCTTAGAAGAAGATGAGATAAACTTTGTAAAGAAACTTCAACTTGGCACAGGAAGGTTCAGAGGTAAGCTTCCTTTCAATTGTTTTAATTGTGGAAGAGTTGTTCATTATTCTGCTAAGTGTCCTTATAAAGAAACACATAAAAAGGGGAAGGAAGTAGCAAGAAGGAATAAGAATCATTTTAGCACTAGAAAGAGTTACTATACGCATGAAGACAATGATGGGTTATCTGATAGTGAGGAAGAATGTGAACAAGATCTTAGACTTCTCATGGCATTTGAAAAAGAATCTAGAGAAGAAACGGATACTTTTGTGGATGCTCTAGAAGATAGTGATTTTCTTGATGAAAACAATAAACTCAAAATTTTCTTAGAAGAGAGTAAAATAATCATAGAAACTCTAAAAAATCATCTTGAAGAGAAAGAGAAACACAATGAGAAATTAGAGTGTGAAGTAGTAAGTCTAAGAAAATAACTTGAGAAAGTAAAGACTCTGAATCTTAGATTTGCTAAAGGATCTGAAACCTTAGATGATATTATCAAGGTACAACGTTCTCCTCTTATAAAGACAGGTCTTGGATATATCGGAGAATCTTCTCAGGCTTCAACACCAAATTATCTAAAAGCAGTTACAGCTGGTTTACAACATGCTGCCACTCAGCAAGGGAATAAAAAATCTTTATCAGGTAAAGCATGATAATCTCAATTCAAACAACACTAACAGGAAAGTCTTTCAAAGAAACACCAATCAACAGGTAAATTCATGTAGAAGATTTTTTGATCGCAGAAATTTCTTCTTCAATGGACAATGTTTCTCATGTCACAATTTTGGTCATAAAGTTTTTCAATGTGTTGCATATAAAACCATCATGACAAGAGAAGCAAGAAAGAAAAGGATTGATATTGAAACAAGGAAGAGTACTTATAAAAACTTTTCTCCTCTTCAAAATGAAGTTGAATGTGCTTATTGAAATAACTTTGGCCATGAAGAATCTGAATGCAGGAGCAAATTTCAGCCAAAAGAACATGTTCCTTCAAACTCCAAAGTATGGAAAAAGAAGGAATTACAAGTTGAAAATTGTGGCATAGCATTATTTGCAGAAGATGAAGAAAACCAATGGTACATTGATAGTGGATTCTCAAGACACATGACAGGTGATAAAGACAAACTTCTTGCATATAGTGCTCTAGAAAAGGAGAAGAATGTTACATTTGGAAATGATACTCCTGCGGTAATTAAAGGTAAAGGGTCTGTTTTCCTAAAGGATAAGGTGAAAGCTAATGAATTCATGTATGTGGATGGATTAAAGCAAAACTTGTTAAGTTTAAGTCAAATGTGTGATCAAGGAACTAAAGTTGTCTTTAGTTCAAAATAATGTGTGGTACGTGATCTTGATACAGGTAAAGCAATTATAAAAGGAAAAAGAACTCCAAACAACTTGTATATATTGAAGAACCCCAAAGAACAATGTTATTTGAGTAAATCTTCAAAAAATTGGCTATGGCATAGAAGGTTGGGGCATCTGAGCTTCTCTCAAATCAACAAATCAAGCAGACTTAAAGTTGTTCATGATCTTCCCAATATTACTCTACCTGAAAATATCATATGCAAATCTTGCCAATTCGGTAAGAAAACCAGAGTACAATTTAATGCCAAGGAAGGATCATCAAGTAAGCCTCTTGAACTCATTCATACTGACATATGTGGACCTATGAGGAAAAATTCACCACGTGGTGAAGAATATTATATCTTATTCATTGATGATTTCTCTAGAATGTGTTGGATTGGGCTGCTTAAACACAAAGATGAAGCATTTGAGAAATTTCAGATATTCAAAGCACTAGTTGAGAATGAATTAGATCTAAAAATCAAGTGTCACAGATATGATCGAGGAGGAGAATATACATCAGATGAATTCCTTGAATTTTGTGAACAACATGGCATAAAAGGACATTTTTCTATAGCTGGCACTCCACAACAAAATGGTGTTGCAGAAATAATGAATAGAAAAGTTCAAAAAATGGATATAGCTATGCTTGATGATTCCAGAACACCTGACACATTTTGGGGAAAAGCAGCACATACAGCAGTAAACATTCTCAACAAGTCACATGTTCGTGTAAATAGTGATAAAACTCCATATGAACTCTGGTATGGTAAACCTCCCACTGTAAAGCATTTTAGAATTTTTGGAAGCAAATTCTTTATCAAGAATAATGATGAAAAACTTGGCAAGTTTGAACCCAGAGCAGATGAAGGAATATTTCTTGGTTACTCCTCTAGGAGTAGGGCATATAAATGTTACAATAAAAGACTTTAGAAGATTGTTGAATGTATTGATGTTGTTATTGATGAGTCTCCTGCAGCTCCAAAAGAAGAAAAGCAAACAACAGATGAAGATGATGATGACACATATCCTTCTACATCAAATAAGGATGATATAGACAGTGAACCCAATGAAGAACCCGAAGATGATTTATCTGAAAAAGCTCCATCTAGATATGTTCAAAAGAATCATCCAGAATCTCAAATTTTGGGAGAAAAGGGATCAGGTGTACAAACAAGAAGGACTCTTGTGGTATCTTCTAGCAATTTGGCATTTCTGTCCACTATTGAACCACACAATGTCAGTCAAGCCTGCAAAGATGATTTTTGGATTCAAGCCATGAATGAAGAGCTTGATCAAATTGAGAAGAATCACACTTGGGAATTAGTACCAAGACCTCATGACAAAAATGTCATTGGAACTAAATGGATATTCAAAAACAAGTTAAATCAGAATGGGGATGTTATAAGAAATAAAGCTAGACTTGTTTGCAAAGGGTATGCTCAACAAGAAGGTATAGACTTTGAAGAAACTTTTTCTCCTGTAGCTAGACTTGAAGCCATAAGAATGTTTCTTGCTTTTTTAAGCTTCCAACAAATCAAATTTTATCAAATGGATGTTAAATCTGCTTTTCTCAATGGGGATCTAAGAAGAAGTTTATATAGAACAACCAGAAGGATTCATTTTGGGAAATGATGAAAAACTTGTTTGTAGACTTAAAAAGGCTCTATATGGTCTCAAGCAAGCTCCAAGGGCATGGTACTATCATCTTGACATATATCTTCATCAACAAGGATTTTCAAAAGGGTCTGTTGATAGCAACTTATACACAAAAACTGAAAATGACAAACTATTGATTGTGGTTGTATATGTTGATGATATCATTTTTGGAAGTAATGAAGAGGCTATGAGTCAGAAATTTTCTTTTGATATGCAGAAAGAATTTGAAATGTATTTACTTGGGGAACTAACATTCTTTCTTGGCTTGCAAGTGAAACAAGCAACAAATGGCATATTCTTATCACAAGAAAAATACCTCAAGAAAATCTTGAAGAAGCATGGCATGGAAGATTGCAAACCTGTAAGTACACCAATGATAACCGGATGTAATCTCAGTTCTAATGATGATTCCCCCATGGTGAATCAACCAGAATACAGATCTATGATAGGAAGTCTACTTCATCTCACTGGGACAAGACCAGACAACATGCATGAAGTTGGGATTGTTGGACGATTCCAAGCCAATCCAAAATAATCTCATCTTCAGGCTGTGAAAAGAATATTCAAATATCTACAAGGAACTCAAGACTTTGGACTATGGTATCCAAAGAATGCTGATCTTACTCTTCATGCATACACTGATTCAGATTGGGCTGGAAGTGTTGATGATCGGAAAATCACTAGTGGTGGTGCATTCTATATGGGGTCCTGGTTAGTATCTTGGTTCAGCAAGAAGCAAAGCTCTATTGCCTTATCCACAGCAGAAGCAGAATATGTGGCTGCAACATCATGTTGCACTCAACTTCTCTGGATGATGCAAACTTTACAAGACTTTCAAATCAAATGTTCACCTCCTATCTCCATTATGTGTGACAATACAAGTGCCATCAGTATCTTGAAGAATCCTGTTATGCATTCCAAGACCAAGCACATTCCCATCAAATATCACTTCTTACGTGAACAAGTGCTTGACCAAAAGGTGAAATTGGAATATGTTCCCTCCAAAGAACAAGTTGCTAATATATTTACCAAACCTCTACCCAGGGAAGCATTCGAATATCTCAGACAGAAACTGGGAGTAGTCTTTGCCATGCAGAAGAGCAGATCTACTTAAAAACAGAAGATTAAATTGGTTGTGAGGTGTTGTTGGGCATATTTGAATGCACAGGTTAAGGGGTAGCATTGGTCATATGAAAAGAATGCATTGTTGGTATTTATAAGCCATCTTGTTATATTATGAAGATGCAACATGATCTCAAGGGGAGCATGATCTTTGCCATTGATGTCAAAGGGGGAGGAAACGCAATCAGACAATCAGAGGAAGAGTATTGCCATCAATGCCAAAGGGGGAGATTTTTGGAAATATTGTCATTGATGGCAAAGGAATTGGCATCTAAATGTAGCAGAGAAGAACAGAGAAAGAGTGCATCTACAGTTTGAGCTACAGAGAGCGTATCAGTCACGAAGCAGGGACAAGCAGTCTAGAGACAGTATAGGAAGAAAAAGGCCATCAAACAGAAAAGGTTCTGCATTTTCTGTGAATTATATGTATATTGTTGATAGAATTAGGAAGGAAGGATAGTTGAGTCCCTGTGGACAACTATGAATCATTGTCCGTAAACATCATAAACCCTGTGGCAAGGTTTCGAAATTTAAGATTTAGTGTATAGATTGAAGGAATTAATGGTTGCAGAGATATGAAAAATGTAGCGAAGATTAGAAATGTGATGAACCATAGTACAGTAATCAGCTTGCGGAATCAAGAACTTGAATGTGTAGTTAGAATTGGAACTGTGACAGGATAGAACTCCGAACATGCAATGGAACTGTAATAAAAGGCGACGGAACCCTGCGTGGAAGAACATAACCATGACCAAGTGAACAGTGAAGGTGGTTTACGGTTTTCATCACACCACCTATGCGGAGTGAGCAGTATTTGAGGAGTTGGGAGTGATTCTATAAATCACTCGACACGTGGCAAGGAGACCCACGGAAAACCGCTTGTGACTGTGTGCCATCGCGCGCTATAGTTCAACCCAGGATGCCCAACGATATCGTTGAGCGTCGTTGATCTGGGAACGGGTCATCGGACGGTCATAATTTTTTGAAGGTGCGTGAAGATTAACACAGGTATGGCGGGCCATTGCACGTTAACGCTCGGCATCAGAGGTCGAGCGATATGCATATACGCCGTTGATTTGGAAGCTTGCTAATCTAACTGTGATCGGATGCTGGACTTGTGTGAAATTTTATTATGGTACCGTGCGCGTATTTGATTGGCTGTTGACTATATTTTTGGGCCCGGGGACAAAGGTTTACCATATTATTTGAAAGCGTTAAAATGCGAAGGGTTAAATTTAATCCTAAAGTTCTGTTCAAAGTTGTAAATATATTTATTTATCAATTTCTTCAAATTGATAAATAAATTAAAAGAAAATCAAAGAGATACGTAAGGGTGGTAAATGAAAATACTATCAAAGGAATACCATTAGAAATTGAATGGTTTTGACCCAAGGTTTTAACAAGGTGAAAACTATATAAGGTGATGAGAATCATGAAGAACAGCGTGCATTGGGAAGAGTTGATAATAAACGAATCTCTTTTAGAGATATCTGTATGAATAAACTCTGATATATCTGAATCTATGGTGCACCTGTGAATATGATGATTGATCAAGATCTCTGGATCAGATGATGATTAATTCCTGATTTAATCAACGGATGAAATAATGATGAATGCATGCATGAGTAAGGGTTTTGAATGAATCCTTCACTCTGAAGTATATCTGTATGGAATGGGTAACAAATTGCTGAGAGATCTGAAGTAAGGATGCACCTCTGAAGAAAATAAATAAATCTGGTTGCCTGCAAGGTGTGTTGTGTGGAAGTGGATGAAACGTGGTCCACAGTAGATCTGAGGGTCAAAGCCTTCAGTAAGGGGGTTGTAGCTCCCTTCCAGTGGTAGCTGGTAAACGTGAACAGGGGGTAGTAGCTCCCTTCCAGGAGAGGCTGGTAAACGAGAGAAGGTTGTAGCCTTTTGCAGATGGGTGTCTGCGTGTTGGTATGAGTCTGCACCAGCATAAAATTGTAATAAGTATTCTTTATAATAAATATTTAAGACTGAGATTACAACAACGGTGGTTTTTCTCCCGAATTGGGTTTCCACCTTAAATCCTGGTGTTCATATGTGTTGCTTATGTTTGATGATTTTTTATGTTATTTCTGTTCATATCTGATGAATGAATGATGCAAGGATCTAAGTAAAGACATAATAAGATCTCTGGACATACAATTTGGATGCAGTAATGTAACATATGGTTTTAAAAGAAAGGAAAACTAAAAATTGTCAGTCAGCTCAAAATACTGATTCACCCCCCCCTCTCAGTATTTTTCCAACAGAGTAATGACAAAAACAGAGCATATCTGCCCCTTACAGCTGAATATTTATTTTGAATCAAAGAATCTAATATAAACTATCAACAGAGTTATTGCAAAAGATGACACAGAGCCTTAAAGTCAACATAAGCTTCCAGCAAGCTTAATTACTTAATGCAAACCAATTAATACAGGAAAATATCTGTAAAATTCTCTCTTGAGCCCCTCAAAGGCCGAGAAGAATTAACTGTATTAATTGAACTTAGAAGATCTTTTCTCTCTTCCGACCTCCTCATCCCTCTATAAAAACTTGTTGAGGAATCCATTAAAAAGGTTGGTTGTTTGATTACTAGTTGTAATACTGAAACTCTCTAAAATAATACATAGTCTGTTGAAGTTGAAGAACAAATTGAAGTCTTGGAAGCCTCAATGATGTTGTTGCATGCTTGTTCTTGAGAAGGCTCTATCATTGGATCCATGAGCTTGGATGTTGGTGAAGTATTCTGAACTTTTTAATGTTTTCCCCTATTTTCATTTTGTTCCATAAATTCTTACTACAGTAGGATGAAAGTTTTAGGCTAAGAAATGACTCTGGGAAGCACCTTAGACCTATTTATCCTTCACTGTTTTATGTTTTCTTCTGCTGAGGTATTTTAGAGTCTTTAATCTCTCTCTTTAGTCCTCATGCTTGTTTATTTCCTTAATAGTTCGAATAGTTGGTTTCAGCATGATTTATGGTTCTCCCTGCTTGTCTGCTGCCACTTAAAAGCTGTTATTGAAGTCTCCCTTTGAATTTTCTTTGTAGCCAGGGAGGTATGTTCTGATCAGACCCCTTGTCCTTGCTTTAACAGTTGGCTTAAAGGTCTTTATAATTGTGATCATAGATGTATTTAGGTATTCCCTCTTCTATGACCGTAATTATCAATGAATCTTTTATTTTTTCTAAGTCATTTGATATAAAATCTTTGAGGAAATAGGGTGTTCCCCGAATCTTAGATTTCATTTTAAAAGTTTTTTTGAAGTCATTATTTTCTTAAAGTGTGATTTGTAGAATTAATGGTTAACCCTGTCTATCAAATAGCTCTGTATTGTTCAAGTTATGCTTTCAAATTACCTTTGTTGAGAATTAAACTTCTCTTTCCAAATCATTGATGTCCATCTCATTAAAAAAGCAAAGGATCCATGGCCAAGTTAGATTTTCCCTTTGATATCCCATATCCATTGATACGTTTGTCATGACCTCTTTTTGATTCCATTTCCCAATGAAGCTGACATTTCCCCTTTCTATCTATCTTTCCTAGACCTTTTATGTTTTGTTGTGTCAATTCAACCAAACAAATAAACAAACACTTGCACTTAATAACTAGTATAAAACCAATTCTCAAAGCACACAAGATAAACCTTTGCAAAAACAAATAATTTGAGAGATCCCTCTCTGAGAGCAGGAGGACTAGATCCCGCAACTCTAAAGATTGGTTCTAATGTTGCCTTGTATTTTGATTTTCCAAACTATCAAAACACGAGACCCCAACATAATGGCAATCATGGTGGGACCCTGAGTAAAGTCTTTAAAAAAAAACACTCCCTATCCAATATAACATAAGGAGCCTTCTTCAAGCACTACCTAACAAAGTGGTAATCATGATAGGACTTCATTGAATCGGTGACAAACTAAGTAACCCTTAGGATTCTTGTAAGACCTTATCAATCCTTGAAGGAACCAGTTACCAATCCATAAGAGTGAACTCTGTATGTTTAAACACCTTAGCTAAGTGTTAAACCAGATTTAGGACATTCTCATAACCTATAAGACTGAAATAACTCAGAAAAACCCCAAAAAATTTTAGTTTGGCTTCATAATAAACGTGGTGGTGGAACCATTCCATATTTTACCTTCATACAAGCTAAATAGTTTCCACATGGCAACTCCATTACCCCAGTAGGCCTATTACTCATATAGGTCCCCAAATCTCTTTAGGACTGTGTTAACCAGCCTTGAGGAAGTTTAGAAGCCTAGTCCCATACTAGATAAGACATCATGAGAGGTAAAACTCCCAAAAAACAATCCCTAAAAAATTAACCTCTCTCATTTTTGAAAAGAAGTCTGGATTCACATAGGATCAACACTAGATCCCATCCAAACCCAAATCCTCCTTTAATCGTTGACAATCTAGAGAGAATTCTATGGCAGACTTCTAAATCTGGAGAATCAGCTACTAATAGGAGCCTCTTAAGAACAAAATCTTTCCCTGAAAATCTTGTTGTCTTAGAGGATTTACACTTTGATTTACATCATACAAATAACATCTTTAGAACTAGGTCTCAAGGTGATTTAGACCAAGCTGATCTTGACATTGTAGATTTGCAACAAAGCTTCAGTAGAGAAGCCTCACCTTCCACTCCTCCTGATTCCCAGCTTCTTCATCACTTTAGCCTTTTCCATAACAAGACTGCTCAAAATTAGTTTTCTGGCCCAAGTGTTTCTTCCTCTCCAATCCATAATACCATTGTGCAAAACACTCCTGTTTAGCCCACTTTCACTCTTGTATATCCACCTCTTGTAAATCCACCCTTATTTCCAGCCATGGAAACATGGTATGCCCCATTAGTGTTACCACAACCTCTGCTTCCCTTACCAAATGATTACCAATCCAAAATCCCTCACTTCACTGGAAAAGAGTCTATAACAACTCAACATCATGTAGATAGGATGGAAGATGCATTTGATTACATGGAGATAGAAGAAGAAACTGTGAAGATGAGGATATTCGCCCAAAGTTTAGGAGGATATGTAAAGAAGTGGTTTAAAAACCTACCTCCTAACAGCATAAATGATCTTCCTGCCTTGCATCAAACATTCATCAACAAATGGGAACTCAAAAAGAACCCTCTCCAAATACTAGCAGAATATAGCAGCCTCAAAATAAATCAAGGGGAGAGTGTTCATGACTACTCCACTAGGTTTAATAGCATTTACAATGCTCTTCCACCTCACATGAAACCTCCCCAAGGCATGGCATTAGTAAGGTATCCCGAAGGCTTTGATGCTGAAATGGATTATCAATTAAGGGAGAGCTATTACTTAACCTTAGAAGACATGAAGAAAGGAGCTGTGAGTGTAGAAGAAAACATAATTGAGAAAAGAAATAGGTTGAGATTAGAGAAGAGGGTAACATATAAAGATGACATTACACCCTCAACCTCAACTTCTGATACAAAAATTAACAACCTAGTGAAGGTGATGGAGAGGATGCTTGAAAAGATCAATCTGAATGATAGAGTGCCACCAAGAAAACCTCAAAAAAACAAAAATAGAAATAGAAATCAGAATTATAGAAGATAAAACAATCAAGATAAGCAAAAAGAAAGTGACCAACAGGTTAGACCTCCCTTCCTACAGAACTATGTAGATCAATATGAGGAAGATAGGGAGATGGAAAGGTTGGGAGAAGCTCATGTAAACTTGATTGGATCAGACAATGGGGATGATGTTTTCCTCACTAAGGAGGAACAAGGTTTCTTCTTCGATCAAAGTACAAACACCTATGAAGATTCTGATAATTATATACTGGGGTTCGAAAATGAAATCATGGAGGTACACAAAAAATATGATATTAGGAGCAAAGGGAACTGTTGACGGGGAAAATGGTCCGGCCAACAGTAGGGGATCTCCCCGGTAGAAAGTCCCAATCAGACCTTGAACCATTTGGAATAGGGATCCCGTCCGAGGTGTGGGTCCGGCTACCGCTTCAGTTACCTTCCCTTTGGTCTCAAAAGAACTTGCTCGCACCTGCGGACACACACTTATTCACATGATACTAAATACATGGTTGATGCATTAAACATGTATAGAACACTATGCGTAGCAAGATAGATAATAAAGCATACGCGCCGAAGGAAATGTTGTCAACAACACATCTTTGGGGTTATACTTGTAGGCGATTCTGACCACAAAAGAAACAGTTCTTTGTGGCGAGATTCTCCTTTACTTTCTGAAAGATAAAATGAATTGCTAATAAACAAAGTCACTAACATCTATTCAGCAAGCAATTAATTCGAAAACCATTAACACACATAAAGGTAATCATGATGCATAAATGATGCCATTAAAGAGTGTAGTCTCATTAATCAAAAGATGTTCTGAAACTGTAAAGAAATACTCGTAGTGTTCACCAAGCAAAACACATCAGATCCAAAAGGAGTTTCAACAGGTATTTGTATTCATATGCCAAAAGAGTGTTCTTTTCAAATACAATGCTCTGTAGCTTTTAAGTCCCAAAAAAGAAGATCCTTTACACTTTCCCTGGAGGGGGTTTTATAGATCAAAATTGCCCTTTGGGTTCCCTGACTCTTCGCCTGCCTGCCGGTTGAGTTGCCCTGCGACCTGGGAGAAGATTGCGACCTGCGAATTGGCTAGTGAGTGCGACTTGTGACTTGTTTGGAAATGTGACCTGCGACCTAGTGAGCAGTGCGACCTGCGACCTATTGCCACTGAGTCATGGAGATAGGCGCGAAATAGAGAGATCAGGAACATGAATCTGCTTTCCTTTGAGGAAGTCCTGCCAAGTCTGGTATTCTGCTGCTATAGGGGAGACTAGAGGGACCTCCTCTTTCAACCGATGCATGAACTCCAGAGCATTCGGGATTAGAGTTTCCTTCTTCTGTGAGATCTGGTTTGAAAGGGAGGCGAGCTTGGTATAAATCCGGACTGGCGTGACAAGCAACTGACCTAGATTTTCTTGTGATGCTGCGACCTCGGGGGCGGCAGAAACTTGCTTGATAGGCTGCAGGAATGACTGGATTTCTTGATCTACTTGCTCCCAGGTCTTACTTTCGTCCAATCCCCCTAACGAAGGAATGTAGTGAAGAGTGTGCATTGAGTCTATGCCACTGATCAGGTGGTCGTATGAAGACATTAATTTGTACAAATCCTTGGATAGTTTGTCCTTGGATTGCATCTTCATCCGGATTTGGACTTTGGCATCTTGTGTATGAATCCAATCCGTCTTAGGAAAATGCTCGGGAAATTGAGGGTATTGCACTGTCCAGTTCATCATTTTATCTAAGGCAGCTGAGGCTTCCTTGAGCTGCTCGTGCTTCTGCTTAGTTTCTGCTCGTGCTCTTACTAGTGGGGTGACTGTTTGTTTTATGGCGAACATTTGCCCATACAGCTGTCTCATGGTCGTCTCTAATACATCGCATTATTTTAGAATGGCAAGTGGCACTTCATTGAATTGGGGAGCCTTGTTTCGGAGTTGTTGCACCTCTTCTTCCAACGATGACCTCTCCTATTCCGCCTTCTTCTCTCGTTGCTCCGTAGCTCCTAGTCTGTTTTGTAGAGAAATGATTTCTCTACTCATTCGGGTGACATTTTCTTCCATGGCCGCAGCAAAAGCAGTGCCTGCCGATGCTATCATCACGGGATTAGTCCTAGTATCAAGGACTATGTCTTTTTCAGTTGCAACCATGGATGTGGCAGAAGGATTTTGTGCCAGGGACCTTCTCTTCTCTTGCCAGATCTTGAAAGAGAATTGGTCGAATGTGAGCCTGGTGAGGTCAAAGACCTCCTCCTCCTGCCCCTGGGGGGAATTGAGATCGGAGAGTATGGTTTCTGTACCGCCTAGAGGCACTTCGAGGGGAGACATCTCGATGTATTCTATAAATTCATCCTCCTCATCTTTCTTTTTCTTTTCTTTCTCTTCTTTCCTCCTCTTTTCCTCTTCTTCCCTTTGTCGGCGCTCGGCTTCCACCTTCTCATGCTCTTCCTTCCGCTTACGTTCCACTTCTGCCGCTACTTCTGTTTTGGCTTTCCTCTTTTACTCAGCTACAACAGCTAGGTCTACTTTCTTTTGGTGTTCAGCTTCTGCTTTGTCGAGTTCTTTCTTGAGTGCCCGTTCTGCTGCGGCCTGCACCTCTTTTTCCTGTTTTTCCTTCCTGGCCTCCTCGGCCTGTTTCTTCTTCTGATCTGCCTTTGAACTCTTCTTTCACTTTTCCTTGTCCTCTTTTATCTTCCTTTCTCTCTCTTGCTGTGCTTTGGCCTCTGCTTCTTTCTATTGAGAAGAGGTGTCAGGCCCTGTGCTGGTACGGGGCTTTTTAGCTAGAGAGGAAGATGCGCTTCCTAACTTACGGCTCCTGTCCTCCAAACTCTGATCATCCGGATCCTCTTGGTTAGAGTTCGCCCCTGGAGCGAGTTGTCTATATGAATTATACCAGTTTCTTCTCTCATCTTCTTCCGGGTGTTCAACATGCTGGTAGTTCCATTTGAATTTGGCCTTCTTGCAGTGTTCGGGAACTATCCTCTGCGGGTCGTATGTTCGATGCTCTAAAGTCCTGAAACGATAACTTTTAATCTCTTCTCCTTCAGTCCATACCTCTTTGAAATATTTAACTGTGTATGCACCGATAGTGAGGGGTAGCGCAGGCCAGGGCTTCTTCTTACCTTTGGACAGGACACTGGAGAAACCCGAGGACATTTGGTAACATATCTCTTGTATGAGTACCTTGTCCATAACGAAGCGAGGCATAGCATGAGGTGCCTTGAACGAGCCGAAGACTCGGATGAAAGTATATCCAGCGAACGGAAACTAATGCGCCACTTGGCCTAGAGTTTCCCTGGCTCGCCAAGACATACAAGGGGCGTCCTGGCCAAATAATTTCCTGAATAGTGCGGGGATGAATATTTGGGAAATTGGTTCTATATCCTGCTTATACCTGGATTCCCAGAACACTTTGGTTTGCATATGAATTGCATGGGTCTGCGTGGGATTCCAATTATGTGCCCATCCCTCAAAATGTAGCCTTGCGTAGACGGCATCCAATAAATAGGACGCCATATAGAACTCAGAAGGCATTCCTTCATTTGGGGCCAATGCCGAGGACAAGTTTGTATGCATTGAGGTCATCAATATACCAGCCCAGTTGAAATGGGTGCCATGCACCGTTACATATTCCATGATAGTAGCCCATGTGCCATTGAAGGTAGTGGCGTCGGGGTGCCCGTACAATCTGCAAAGCATGGCGGCTACTAATTTATAAACTTTTCTTAGGCCGGCCACCGGATATTCTTGGTCTTTCTTGACTTTAAATTTGTCGGGCTCCGCCCACCACTGCCTGATAGTGTCGACTACGGGGACTGCATGGGCAAGAGCCCATCCTTCTGTAAAGTTTTCTTCCTGTTGAGGCAAAGAGTAGTAGACATGGGCGTCCGAGCCTACGAGCGTTGCAAATGCTTTGCCTTAGCTGTCTCGGATCACGAACTTCTTGGGATCTGTTTTTGTATGATCCAGTCTATCATTTGGGGACATGGAAATATGGCCGGATGAGCACCTGCGAGATGCAGCTTGGACCTTTTGAATTTTAAGTATATCTCCCGATCCGAGAGGTCTTCTGGAAATTCTGCTTCCGTTATGGCGAACTCATGGTACACTTGGTACCATCACATGATGTCCCCTTTTGCAAATGTACAAAGGGTATCTCTGTATATTGAGGGTGGGGATACTGGAATGTCCATCTCCACCTCTTCCACTGCCACATGCTTGTCTTTCTTCTGAGATAGTGGGGGTGCCATGTCGCTAGAATCCGAGAAAACAGGTATACACTCTGTGTCTGCTTCAAGTTCACCTATCATATTCATGAAAGAATCCCATAATAAGAACGACATGATGATAAAAGACCAATTACAGTGTATCAATGATTTTAGCTGGGACACAAGCAAAATTGAAACAAAGGTCTACTGGGTCGCGGGGTCACAGATTGAGAAAAAGAAGCCAACATGCGACCTTGCGACTGGGTCGCAGGGTCGCTAGGTCGCAAACTGTGAGAAAGTATAAAAATGCGACCTTGTAACCTTGTGACTAGGTCGCTGGGTTGCTAGGTCGCAAATTTATTAAAACCAGGAAAATGCGACCTTGCGACCTTGCGACTAGGTCACTGGGTCGCGGGGTCGCAAATCTCAAAAAGTTTGGATACTGCGACCTTGCGACCTTGCGACTAGGTCGCGGGGTCGCAAGTCGCGCTAGGGCTTCCCCGGGGGTTTTGGGCGCGTGCGGCGTGAAGTGGTTTTCCCCTTAACTGGAAAAATTCAAAACAAAAAGGGACAAGATGGAGTCAAGGGCTAGCTTTAGGAGTAAGGAAGTAGCCATGAAAGCCAAGAATAGCAATGGTGATGATTTTGAGCACAGTGGGCACAGTGGGGGAACACAGGAAACAAAACAAAAACCCTGAGTAAGAAAAATAGCCAGTGGTTGAAGCAAATGTACAATTTAAAGGCTAAGGGTGCCTGGGATTTAGCAAGAATGACCAAGAAGGAAACAGCACGAGGGAAAGGCAACTTACCTGGAAAAATCGCGCGCCAGTTGACCTGTCAGAGCCGTTTTTTCTATCCGCAGCATATGAAAAATGCAACCTAGTGACCTCGCTTATATAAAAAGGTCGCACGTGCGAGCATTAAATGAGGCCGCAAGGTCTCAATTTGAGAAATTAGAGAGATATGTGACCTTGCGACCTTGCGACCTTGCGACCTGTGGGTCGTGGGGTTTCAAAGTTGCGAGGTCGCGGTTTTCCAGAAAAATTGAGTTTTGCGACCTTGCGACCTATGGGCCGCGGGGTCGCAAGGTTGCAGAGTCGCAGTTTTTCTAAAAATGGAGTTTTGCGACTTTGCTACTTAGCTTTCCAGACTCTTTACTTGGTTTTTTCTTTAAGTTCAAGGGGCTCCAATTTTTTTTTTTAAGTGGGGTTTTTTGGAGGGTGTTATAGAGGCTACAACAAATGGCGATTCACTGGACGAACTCATAGTCTGTGCCGATAATTAGCCTTGGAGGGGGGAGGGAGGGGCCTTCACTCACTGTTTTTTTTACCTTAAGGTCAACATTGCCTATCTTTTGGCACCTCGTGAGGTTGCTCATCCTGCTGGCTTTTTCGGGCACTGATTAACCAAATTTCATTCCTTCAGGTCTCCAGACCGAGAGGGTTGGAGGACTCCAAGTAGCTACAGGATCCGGTATGATTATTTTGTCCTCATCGTGTTGCTTCGCTGCTAGCGAATCTCTTGGTCCCGACGGAGTCATTGCCTAGGAATCGTGAACGTTGCTCCGCTGTCAGCGAGCCTGGTCAGTACCCCGGCGGAGTCGCTACATCACCTCTCTGCGCAGGAAGCCTTTCTCAATCCTTTACCCTTTATTAGTGTGCTATTTCACTTATTTTGAATGTGCCTGGGGCACTTATTTAATGGTGCTCGTGGCACTTATTTGAGATGGGAAATTTTTCCTGGGCGGATGAGGGATCCCGACTTATTTTGCTTGCAGAGAGGTTGTTCCTGGTCTGGTCTGAGGACTTTGGTTTTTCCCAGATGTCCCAACGCAACATGGAGTACCTCTTTTCCCTTTCGATCTATTTACCACTGCATCACATTTTCTTTTGCAGACACCCTCTAAAACTTGCCAGGTGAGCTCCCTGCTTGATGACTTGAGCTAAATCATATGTTGCCTTTAGGTGCCGGCAACAAGCAAGCCTTTACCACCTTTGTGTCTATCGGAAAGAAGGCCTTCCATTAGCATAGAACCTGTTGCCGTGTGCCAAATGCGTAGCTCCGACAAGTCCTGTCGTTTTACAAATTTATATATTATTTTATTTTTTATTTTTTTATTTTATATATATATATATATATATATATATATATATATATACGCAACAAACGAGATGAAATGGGAACTATGGTACAAGGAAAAGATAGTCCTCTAAGGGCTGCTAGGTGAAATAATGTTTGAGGTCATGGCCGTTTACCGGGAGTTACCGGGAGGACCTCGACTCTTCCCTCAAGGGTTTGCAGTCTAAAGTATGGGAACCTAATTTTTCCTTAACTTGGAAAGGACCTGTCCATAGTGCTTGGAAATTAGAATGTTTTCCTTTTTCTTCGTGAGCTTTATCCCATTTTAGGACCAGGTCTCCTACCTCAAAGTTTTTATTCCCTGTGGATTTTCTGTCAAACCATCTCTTGATTCGGCTGTGGTGGATGGCGAACTTTTCCTGAGTTTTTTGTCTTTCCTCCTCCAACTTCAGTAGGGTGTCAATTTGAGTCTGCAAGGTAGGGCATGGGGTGCCATGACATTCCTGGGACAGCTGAAGGGCAGGGAGAGATAAATGGGGAGGAAGAACAACTTCTTTTCCATACATGAGAAAATAAGGAGAGGTGCCTAGGGAGGCCTTGGGCGTGACACGGTCGGCCCAAAGTGCATTGTGAAGGGCGTTGTGCCAATGGCGCTGGTGGGACAGCAGGGTCTTCTTAATGATGCGGATCAGATTTTTATTAGTCGATTCAGCTAAACCATTTCCTTGGGGATAGTAATTTGCAAAATGTTTAAGAACAATACTGTTTTCCAGGGCAAAATCACATAATTTAAAAGATGAAAAGTAAGTTTCATTATCAAAAACCAAGGAAGTTGGAACGCCAAACCTGGTAATGATGGAATGAGTGACGAATTCTATTACCTCCTGGTCATTGATTTGGCGTAAAGGTGCTGCTTCGACCCACCTGGTAAAATAATCAGTAGCTGTAAGAATGAACCGGTGCTGTTTGGAAGAGTGAGGTATGATTTCGCCAATGATGTCCAAGCCCCACTGTTGAAAAGGTTCTTCCACTGCTATCGACAGCAAGGGGGCGGCTGGCCGCGCTTCTCGGTTTGCGAATTTCTGGCACTGGATGCACTTGCTGACATATGCATGCGCGTCTCTGAAAAGGGTTAGCCAATAGTATCCTGCGCGCATTATCTTATGGGCGGTGGTATCTCCGGCAAAATGACCCCTAGCTGGCCCGTCGTGTAGCTCAGTCAAGATTTTCTGTGCTTCATCATGTTCTAAACAACGTAACATGACCCCATCATAATGTTTCTTGAAAAGCTTCCCCTGGATCAACTGGTAAAATGTAGCTTTGAGTCTTATCGCGCGTTTCTGCCGGGCGGTTAGAGTGGGGTCCAGAGTACCCTGGGCTAAGTATCCTGAAATGTCAGAGTACCAAGAAGGGCTACTCTGCTGAGGCACGTGGTCACTCTGGTACATATCGATTTCTTGTTCCCAACACTCCTCTTCAACTCCATGGGAACTTGTAGCCTATGAAGCCATTTGACATAAACCTTGTCCTTTCACGGTGTGTGCTGGTTTAAACTCTAAATCATACTCTTGCAAGAATGTCACCTAGTTGCCTCGCCTCTCGCCTAGCTCCTGCTGCACAAACAGTGAGCGGACAGCTGGGTGTGGAACGAAAATCGTGACGTGGTTTTTCAAGATGTAGGGCCTAAAATGCTTGACTGCTTTGTAGACCGCATAGGCTTGCTTTTCAATTTCAAGGTAGTTCAATTCAGCTCCTTGTAAACTAGTACTCATGAAGGAAATGGGTCGCTCGTCATTGTTTCCGTCTTTCTGCGTGAGGACAACTGCAAGTGATGAATCTGAAGCGAAAGTATATAGGATAAAACCTCTGCTAAAGTCTGGGCTTTGAAGGGATGGTGCTTCAGCTATGGCCTGCTTGATTTTGGCGAAAGCCTCCTTCTCTGACAGGTTCCATTTGAACACCGCATTCTTTTTTATCATCCCCTGCAAAGGCCTAACTATTTGGGCAAAATCCGATATGAACTTGTGGACAAAATTGATTTTTCCCAGGAAAGATTGCATTTCTTTCTTATTGCTCGGGGGGGAAATCTGGGCGATAGCTTTCGCCCGCTCTGGATCTACTACAATGCCTTGCTTAGTTATAATGTGGCCCAGCAAGTTCCCTTCTGCCACAGCGAAAATGCTCTTTTTCGGGTTGAGAGAAATCCCGTACTTCCTGCACCTCTCGAAGATTTGTTTGAGGTGGCGTAAATGATCGCCCCGGTGTTTTGAAAACACAATGACGTCGTCCAAATAAACTACCACGCTCTGAACTATCAAACCACGGAAAGCTATATCCATGGCTCGCTGGAAATTTTCCCCCGCGATAATCAATCCAAAAGGCATGCGCCTGAAAGCGAATGTTCCCCATTTGGTTCTAAAGGTAGTTTTAATCTGTCCGGTTCGGCGACTAGCACCTGGTTGTAACCGGAAAATCCATCCAACAAAGAGAACATCTCAGATCCAGACACAGCTTGCAATATTTGTTCCATAGGTGGCACTGGGTAATTATCTTTGTTCGAGGCTCAATTCAAATTCCGGAAATCCACACATAAGCGGATCTCACCAGACTTCTTCCGTACCGGGACCAAATTTGATACCCATGTGGAGTGACGGACTTTAAAAATAATGTGTGCGTCCAACAGCTTCTTGAGTTCTTTTAGGATCATCGGTTCCAAATTAGGGTGTACTTTCCTGAGCTTCTATTGGAATGGCTTCACACCTTCCTTCATGGGTATGACGTGCTGAATAATCCGAGTATTGTACGTACGTAAATCATTATACGTCCAAGAAAATATGTCTTGATACTTCCGAAATAGTTGGGTGAAGGCCTGTGTCTCTTCGTCGATACACTCTTTCCCGAGGTTAATTAACTTCGGGTCCTCTTCTGATCCCAAATTTACTTGTCGATGTGCCAAAATGGAACTTTGTACCTTGGTATTTGGGGGGCCGCGAAATCGGCTTTGCAGGTCGAAGAGCTTTTCAAGTGATACTATCCCCTTAGGCATGGGGTTTTCATTACATTTGTCATGCTCTTCCTACAAGGCTTGATCGTGATCCGCCTCATCAATCACCACGTCTTTGAATACTTTAGTGTTGAGCATGAACTCCAATATCTGTTGATCATCATCAAAAACGCGGAAATTAGTAACATTATCTGGCACGGAGGGTCTATATATAACTTCAATAGAAAGATATTCCCTCAAAGGGGTAAATCTAGCAGCAGCATTAGCCAGAGTATCAGCCGCTGCATTGTGCATTCTAAGAACAGATTTAATTCTAAAAGCATCAAAAGCAGAAATAAGACACCATACCTCTTACTGATAAGCCTTCAAATGCAGAGACAAGCAATGAATGGTATTGCGTACCTGTCGAGTAATAATATCGGAATCTCCAATAACTCGTAAGCACCTTACCTTTAAAGCCAATGCCTTCTTTAGTCCGAGGATTAGAGCTTCATATTCCATATTGTTTGTGCATTGGAACTCAAGCCGACATGATATCAAGAATTTATTCTTTTGAGGGTCCAGCAAGATGCAACCCGCACCAGCTCCGTTAAGAGTTTTGGAACCGTCATAGTACATGGTCCATACATCATTTTCTGGCTCCTTTGGGGTTGCAGGTTGGGGCGGGTCTTCAGTTTGGTTTGAGATGGGAGTGAATTGATCTTCTGTGACAAGTGTTAGTTCAGACTGGGTCTCGGGATCTACTGGAGATTGAGGAGGGTGATAACAGCCAAAAATAGCTTCCAGGAAGCACATGCCAAGCTCCTCCTGAGCAAAACTGATGGGTTCATTAGGAGCATCCAAATCAGTCACAGTATGTTTCATATAAGGCTCGCTTTCGACCCTGATTTGGTTATTCCAGCCCTTGTAAGGCAGCCAAAGGTGGGACCAGTAAGTGGCGAAATATCCTTGGAGCTTGCTGGACCAGTCCTTACTAATTTATAGGCCGTAGGCTTCCGGAATTTCCATGGACTACAATGTCGATGCATTGGTGGACTCTAGAATCGGACGAGAGGCGGATGATGACGTTATTCAGTGCTCCTACGGCTGGCACTTGAGATCTGTCCAGTTGAATGATCCTCGCGTCAGTTTTCTCTGGGCGGATGTTCAGCTTCTTACAAACAGATAGGGGCATGACGTTTGTGGAGGCGCCGGAGTCAACTAGACAGTTATGGATGTTGAAGTTGAAGATCTCAAAAGACAGGAAGAAAGGAGGGGTAGACCCCCTAGAATTTTCATTGATGGCGTTTACGATGGACTGAACACTTGGAATAGGTTGAGCGGAAGTGTTGCTCACAGGCTTAGTAGCTGAGGTATTGGCGAAAGCTTTAAGAATGAGTTCTCGTTGATTCGTGATGCGAGCAAGCTCATAGAGGGATATGTTAGCTCTGGTTTTCTTCATGTCCTCTACAATGTTGTATGTGGAATTAGATTGGGGACTGGGTTCGGTAGTGGTTGTGGTGGAACCCATGGGGAGCTTGCTTTTCGAATTTGCTCGGGTATGGTCATTTGTGGGCTTCTTAGGGACAGCTTGTTGTTCATTCCCCAGCGGTAGAATTTTCCTTAAGAAAGTCCTTTTCTTCTCCTCAAAGGATGGTTCAGGGACCGGTCCTTTACTCCTAAGGCTATAGTTTCTTACAGGTGGGGTCTTAGGATTGTCTGCCATGTTGATATCAATGATTATAAGATGGTTGTCCCCTCAGATAACATCGAATGCAAGAACTGAGGATGTCGGTTCTTCATCCGGGGGCAGCTCTTCATCGTGGTCTGAAACATCATCCTCCCCCATGTCCCCTAGGGTTTGATCATCCAGAAGCTGGTTTACCACTGCAGTCATGCTGCCAATCCACTGGGGGCATGTTTTTTCAAAGTGGGCAGCCTGGTGGAAGGAGCAGAAGTTATCTTTTCCTATCTCTTCGACGTTCAGAACAGTGTTCGGGTTGGACGGAGGTCGGCTGGTGTTGGGGTTGCTCTTTCTGAAGAAGGGCTTAGGCACCTTGGCACTAGATGTGTGTTAGGGTCCCGTGATTTGGCCGATTGGCTAGCCAAATGACGATGTAACATCAAACCAAGCTTTGGAGCCCAAGGACCTAGCCTTCCTGGACTCAGAGAGGGCTCTCTCTATTATATGCAAAAGATGTCGGTGTGTTTACTTGCGGTGTTTTTGATATTAGGCTAGTTATGAAGTATGTTTTTAGTTTTTTTGGTTTTTTAAGTTTGTGAGGAATGAAACTGATCAAATACATAAACTGGATAACAAGATGTAGATAAATTGGGCTATGGGGTCAAACAGGTCAAGGAAGCTTATGAGGTGATGATGTAAAGCTGCTGTAGGGCCGATTTGATTCACAATAGAAGGGATCTCTAGGCAAAATGGATTAAATGAACAATAAGTTGGTGAAAGACAAGGGATTTCAAGTGCAAACTAGTAAATAGCAGACATAAACATGTAATAGCAAGCCATTAATCATGCTAGGAATAACTATAAGCTAATTAAAACATAGAAATCAAACATTCCAGCCATACATAGAGGTATAAGACCCTCTAACTTCGGGAAAAGGCTATCAGACTTTGGGAAAAACACATGAGACAAACTAACAACTCATAAACTATGCCGGAACGCCTAAACATAGTCTCTAAGTCATTGGGCACTTGGACAAATAAGTTTTCATAGTTTTAGGCAAAGGACTAGATCGGGACTAGGCCTCCTTGGTTCAACAAAATGATCAACAAATCAGTCAAAGAGAAAGTTTTATGGACATAACTATGGGCAGCTGATAGGTAGGTAAGGCAAACCATACATCCTACTCAACATACATGGAACTGATGAATAAAACTTAGCAACAATACCTTAGGTTACTAAAGAGCAGCTAAGAATTCTTTAGCATAACTAAGGGAGAAGAAAACATCAAGCTATGAAGATTCGGGGATTTTGAGGTGCCTCCATGGGATGTCTCAAAATCAATCTTTACTGATCTATAGCAGCAAGAAAAATGAATTATGAGTGAAAACTAGAAGACAAAACACATTAAGAAGCACTATACCATTCTACCATGTCAAGGAATCCATCAACAAGCCTTCAACATTCCTCAAAAGCATCCAAGAGGCAATCCAAACATCATAACTCAAGTGTATTCTTCAAAGCTCATATGAACAATGCATTAATTCTTCTCTCAAGTTCAACCTCTGATTTACAATGAGAACCATGGAATAAATAGGCTTGAGGGAGGAAAACCTCATGGAGCAACTAGCTATCCCATTGGCCAAGTCAAAATATCTAAACTTGTCCTTGAGGCTTTGCAAAGCCCAAGGCACAAAATATCCCATAAAATATCTAAAAACTGCTAAAAACGGAAATTATATTGACTTTACATGATTTTCCCATGATAAAAATAGCTTAACGCACATTTGGGAAAAGCAGATTTTTGGAGTTCAAAAATTACAAAAATACTTCATATTTATGCCTGAAAAAGGTCCCCTGACTTGTTGAAGGCAAATGGCAGCCTTCCCGGTGGCGAAATGAGGCTCATGATGGCTCGTTGGAAAGCTCTCTGTGTCTGCTTTCCAACGCAAGTGGAATCACCTCAATCTGATCTCTGAAAGTCCTTCAAAACTGTACCTGTGTGCAAAAACCCAGAAAATAGCAGGCTGCTGATATGGCGGGCAGAATGTGCAAAATGAGGCTGTTTTTCGCCAATTTGAGGGGGCGAATGATCTTCAAATGCCCTGAAAATCGCTGGAGACCTGATCATGGAATTATGGCATCCATTGGTATCATCCTCCTCCCTTGAAAACTCATCAAACTGAAATGGCGAAATTATGAGTTTTCGGCCAAAAACCCAAAAAATGCCAAAAAACAAAAAGTTGCCGAAACAGGCCCAAAATTGGCATGCATGACCCTCAAGGGTCCATAGAAACATGTTCCGAAGTTGAGGCCAGAATGTCAAGCGCTGATGTGCTTTTCTTCTCTTTTCGTGCCGGGCGCTTCCTTTTAGCCTTCTTTTCCATTACTGTTTTGAGTTTCTTCATGGCGCTGCTCTTTATCATTGTGCTGCATATCATCAATGTGTTCTCCTTTACCTTGCTGCGTTGCCTCACTGTGCTCCTCTTCAAAACACTGCCCTTTCTCTTTGTGTGCCACTTAATCCAATAAACTCAACAATATGAACACGGTCAACCTTAGTGTATTTACACAGTCAGATTTTACTGCTCATAGGACAAGTTGGCAGAGTTTAAAAAGTTTCTGAGGTGGTAGCAAAGTTCTTGCAACAATTATAAAACTAATGGAATTTTCTTTGAGCAAAGCACTACCCTCTTGTACACAGCCCATCCAATATATTTAACAATGTAAACACAATTAATCAAAAGATATCTACACAGTCAAAGCCACTGTGTTTAATAAGTGACAGAGTTCATTTTGCTTTTGATTGGCCATATAGAATCCAGGAGCATTCAACAACGATAAACCCTTTCTTGAACAAAAAATATTGCCTTCACTGCATGCAAAATGCCCTTCTGGATTGAAACTGTGGCAATATGCTGTTTGGACAGATAGACAATGTGGTTAGGAATAAAATGTAACAATGTTTCCTTGAATAAACCACCTCAGTACTTCTCAAAAACAGTCCTTCAACTCTGGATGCACTTCAGCCATGTAAAATTCTCAATAGGAAACCATCAATTAAAGATGAGACAATATGCTGTATAAATTTCATGTATGTAGTGTTAAGCAATCATTCCTCCTGGTGAGTTTGTTAGAGATCAACCAACCCTTGCATTTTGCATCTATAAGACCAATCTTCAATATTAAAACCCTGCTCCTTAGAAAATGGCTCTGCACCTTTGGAAAAACTCTGTTCAACAATCTTCAGAATGATACAATGTAGTGCAATGAAAAAGCAGACTTAGTTTAGGTGAAAATCAACGCAGACAGTGGTTTAGACAATACACCCTTTGCTTGTGAGTTTGAGAGATACACCAACACCTCTGTTTTTGACAACTTTGATATCAACCAACACCTAGCTCGAAAGAGGCTTTCAAACTTTCAGCAATTCTGTCCTGTGCAAGTGTGCCTTCTTTGCATTGTTTGCATATCAAGCAAAACACCACATATATGCTAAGAATGCCAATACATTGGTTTGGGGTGATAATGAAAGAGTTTTATAGAAGATGTCAAGCTTTTTGCTAGAGATTATATGAGTTTTCTTTTTCAAACAACAAGAATGTCGAGACCCCCTCACTGAGTGCACTTAGCTGTTTTGACAATGTGGCAATGTGTGGAGGACTTGTGAGGACAGTTTCTTTTTTCCAAAATGGTCAAAACCCTTTCACTAATGCACAGCTTCAAACCACGGCACACAGAGTTTAAATTGGGTTTTTTGAGATTTTCGAGGCAAGGGGCGAAGTACCTTTTGAATTTTTGAGAAGAAATACCTTGGAGGGAGCTTGAAATGCACCGAAACCCTCCAACACTGGCGCGGCAACCTTTGGAGAAAAACCCGTCGCGCAAAAGAAACTTGTCGGGTCGGCCTGTCGTGTGGTCGGGCGGCCTCCTACAGGCACGTCGCGCCCACCTACAGGCACGTCGCGCCGACGAAGGAAGTCTTTGTAAATTGCTGCCCAGGCACGTCGCGCCCAAATCCAGGCACGTCGCACGGCCTTAACCGGTGCAGAAAACTTCAATTTGCTTGAAAAACGTTGTGATACTTGGGAGCTGCGGAAGTTGGCTTTGAATTTCGACAATGACCTTCGTACTCACCTATTTCATTCTTTTGACACTCCTTCAACGGCTACTTTCATTGTTTATTTAAAATACAAAAATAAAGACCCCATGGCTATCTTTGAACACAGTGAAGTTTTTCGTTCAAACAGTGGCATTTCTTTGCTTTGAGAGTTAAAGTGTTTATTTGCGCTCTTAGTTTCTTTATCACTGCAAATATTTAAACTTTGCCGGTCCTATTTGGACTTGATGATATCTCTGCCCTTCTTAAATGATACAAAACTGTGTTTGCATCAAGCTGTTTTTTAAACAGTGATAGTTCATCAAATTTGCTTTGCCTATTCATGAAGTTACATACCTGTTCTCATAAGAGAGACATTTCAAAACCTCGACTCTGTCCCCCGTTTTGACACTTTGGGTGACAATGTTAACAAAAGAAAAGTCATTCAAAATCTGTCAAAGGCATTTGAAAGCTGTTTTATCACTTAACAGGAGATCGCCGGTGCCCTTGCAATTAGTTTAACAATCTCGGTTCTTAGGTGATTTACAGGTTTCCTTCTAGACTGTAAGTGCCTTCTACTAGCTGTTTCTTTTTATAACATAATTCTCTGCTTTACAACTCACTATGCCACATCCCTGCCACTGTTTATTTAATACTGTATCTTTGTGCTAAGTCTGCCCTTTGGAATGATGACAACTGTGTTTGTTTTTAAGACATATAAACAGTGGTGACTCATCACAACCAACTTTTTCTGCCTATTCATAAGATTGAATACCACTTGCCTCCTCCATCTGAAAAGACAAGCTTGTGCAATATGAAAACATGACTCTTTGATACATAGTCATTATTTTGCTCTGATCATTGTGTTAACCTCTTTTTGCCAAAAGAACCATTTCATAACTGAACTATGTTCACTGTTTTCCTCTCTTGGCGATTTTTAGCAAGGAAGGGCTATTCATAATGCACCAAAACATTTGAAAGCTGTAAACACCATTTCTTGAAAGGCGCTTCTTTGGACCTTTGGTATATGATATTGTTTAGTTGCTTAACCTTTTCCTCAAGGAGACAGTCTTCTTTTTGGTATCAGTGGCACACATATATTCAATATTGTCTCTTTCCTACTGTAGGTATAGTCTGACAGATAGTTCTTTGAAATAGGAGTACCAATACCTTTACATTACCAGCACTATCATTCATCTGTGTAATGACCTTGATTCAGTCTTTGGTATCCTTCCACTGCTTTCTTGTATCAATCAGTTTCAGCAACCTGCAGTAGCTTTGGCCATCTGCTCATATATGGATGAGGCTTTTCATCAGGTAAGGTATTTGAAGGTTTTTTAACAATTCTGTTCAAGACAGCCTTTCTCTGAAGGTGATGGTAAGTAAACCACTTGGAAAACATCAGTCTTAGCATCTTCACTTGCAAGCATCATTGTGTGTCAGCAAAAACCTTAGCCAGAGTAATACTGTCTCCCTGACTTGAAAGTTTCAGATGATCTCTTTTATCAAATCAGACTCTCCTTTCTTTTGAGCCAGCATATTTCAAGCTCCATTCCTGTTATGATCATCCATTACATTCATGAAACCTGAAGATATTGTTTCATTGTTTTAGTAAAGGCAAACCTGGACTTTTGCAACCTTCTGAGTCAACACTGGCCTGCGCCCTCTGCTTATGTATGAAGGAGGCGCCCTAACCCTCTGCTTGTAAATGAAGGAGGTTCTGGGCCTTGACAATTTACCATTTGCTGAGACAGTGGCGACCCTTTCTTACTGTGATTTTCATGCTGGAAAGAGCTGTAAGGTCCTGATGAGTGACTTTTGTTTTGCAGCTTCATCTCAGGCTCACAATACATTTAGAAGCAGCTGTTCCTCTAACTGTAGATCAAGCATTTCCTCCTGAGATAAAGTTATATTTCCTGCCTTTGTAGAAACCATAGAACACTGTGAAAAACCTACTAGTCAGCTTGAGATTGGGCTTTATGCAGTGCTGAGACCTAAGGAATATGAGTGGCGCGACTTAAGGCTGTTTGTCAATTTCATTTGCAAAGTAAGGGATCAGTCATGGTAGGTCTGCTGCAGATGGAGGCTTTTTGGCTTTTTGATGATTGCCAAAGGTGAAATGTCCTAAAACGCCACTTCCTAACATAGGGGAGGCTATTGAAACAGATGTGGATTTGCCCTTTAAAGCTGATGGGCAGACCAATAAGGCTGAAGCTAGATATGATTGTGATAATGAGGTTTTGGTTTTGCCAGGGGTGGACTGAATAGGTAGAGAGGCGAAAAAAGTTTTGGGAGGGTTTTCTGGATGACATATTGACATAAGGAAATCAGTTTCTAGAAAACTCAGCTGTAGATATAGTCATCACTAACATGTAACTCAAGCAAGTAGCCACCCAGTGTCTCCATTTGGGAGGCGGCTCCTCGTCGAGAGGGTATCAGGAGTACAGATTTTTGGCTTATGAAGACCAGTGCCTTATCCATTGGCGCAAAATTTACCCTTCTCTTGATGTTATTTATGAAAAGTGACAGCATGGTTAACATCAATGATACTTCTACCTACCCCACTATCTTTCCTAACATTTTTTCTTCTCTTTGGCGCATTTGGACTAGCAGCCTTTTGACAATGTATATTTTTCTTTTTGCAAAATGAACCTATCTATTTCTACTCTTATATCTGTCGGGAGTTCAGATTAAACTGATGAACTCCTTCATTACTCTACCTAAAGCTAGATCGACTGTCAAGATTAAGCAGTTTGACAGGATTTTATTCTCTAATCTACAACATGAAATTTAAAATGATCAAATCAGGATTAGGCAGTCTGATTTGTCATGCATTTGCGGCATAAAAGACAAGCTGCACACAAATGTTATTTTGCAACAAAAGGAAACTAGACAAGCGGGGCTAAGATGTACAATGTGTTTTTTTATCCCTCGCTTCTCTCTTTGGTTCTTTTTTAGGCATTTGGAACCAGAATCTCTCCCTAATCTAAGCTCTGTGATAAGTCAATCTTACACAATGTTGACTATCTTGGCACTCACTAACTTATCAGCAAATAAATTTAAACATGCTCAGCTATGATTAGGCTAGATAGCTGAACAAGACATTGAAGTACTAGTAGTGGCATTTAAGCTTGCTCGCTTTCCGAAAGACTATTTTTTGGAACATGGGCCCTTACCACTGCTTTTTAGAAACTGCCCTCTTTTTCTACTTTTCACTGTTTTTTGTATTTTCTGCTTTTTCACTTTTTCTTCAAACAAACTACAAATGAAAAGGTGCTCACAGGCTAAGCTTATTTTCTATTGTTGTCTTTCTATCCTGATCTAATCTGTACACAATAGACATTTGTTTGGTGAACTCTTTTTTCCAAGGCAACCAGTCAAGTAGATGCTCACATGGGTGATTCTGGTTTAGTTCTTTCATGATGCAGAAATAATGAAAAGGCCACTCCCATTTGGTTTGTTTGTGGACAGTAGAGCTTAAGTTTTTTCTCATTCTTGGTAGCAACTTGTTTATGATAGAACCCACTACCCCTACAGATTTCTCAAGGAAAACAACAAATAGATCTTGGAATAATACCTGATCTAGAGGATTTGATATATAGGCTTCATTCATGACTACTCTTTCTTCCACTTGGCTATATTTGGGACCCCCCTGGTAAAGCAACTCTTCCTCATGATCACTCGAACTGTCAGACTCATCATGTATTGTAGTGTAGTTTTCTTTCCAAGCTGATGTGTTCTGATTAAGTGGACTGAAAACTGTGTGAAGGTCATCAGGTTGATGAACAAAAATACACTTTGACAATAAATTATCTTGAAAGGACAGTGTGACAACTCCCATGTGTTTATTAACCTCTACTTCTTCATCTGCAATTTGTAACTCAATGGAACTTGGTGGCTGCAAATCTGGAGTTAAGGAAGATTCCATGTCCAAAATGATTTCTTCAACTATTTCAGGAAAAGGCTTCTCATTTACAACCTGCTCGAGGATTTCATCATCTTCCTCAAACTCATCATCAAAGCTGAAAAATTGTTGATTTCCAATCATGTGCATGTTATCTCTGACGGGCTGAAGTGAAGTAGAGCAAAGAGTCCGAGACTCTTCACTTACTTCTAAACTCTCAAGGTTCTCCTCATGAGTGTCATAGATGACCGGTAATGGCTGCTTACTTTTCTCAAATTTATGAAACTGAGCTTCCTCCCAAAAATCAAAAACTGAGTTTTCTGCAAAGTTAGCTTCTATTTGGAAATCATCATCATAATCAAAATATTGATCAAACCTTGGAAAATCATCATTATAATTAATCTCATCAACCATGCATATTGGACTATCAGATTTCTTTTCTTCAAATTGATTTACAAATTTAATTTTTGACTTATGATATGCAAGATAAACAGGAGAAAGATTAGAAAAGTTGTGGTTATGTGAAGATTCAGAGGCTGTCTGTATGTTTATAAGTTGATCTATTTCCTCTTCAGTTAAAAAGGGAAGCATTTTCCTCTCTCCACAACAATCCTCTTTCTCTTGGGAAATCTGATTTAAAGGATGAATGTCTTTTTGGGCTTCACCTATGAGAGATGATGAATCATCACTCATGTCCTTAGAGAGATCCCGTGGGTTCTCTTTCATTTCTTGCTTTTTTTCATCTTCAACCAATTCTTTGTGATGTTGAGGATAGTTATCATGTAATTCATGAGTTTTTTCTGATATATGTTCAGGGGGCCAATTTTCTTTTATGAACTCAAATGACTCCCAGCATAAAGGTAGAGATCCTACAGGTTTTGATTCTTCTTCCATTTCCGAATCTGTGATTTCAAAATGGCTGATAGTGTCTTTAGAGCATTCCTCTAGGTTCTTTATTAGGCCTAAGCATTTGACCTGACTTGAGTCAAAGGAATACAGGTTTTTGTAGGGTTGAGTTACTTCTAGTCTTAGGTTTTCCATGACTGCTTTAGGCATGAGGTTATGGGAGGTACCCGAATCTAACATGGCATTATGTAATATCTTGTCCCGTATGTTCAAGCTCACATAGGAAGGAGAAACAAATCCTTCTTGGTATTGACCTTCTATTTACGGGCCCAATAAGAGCTCGGGTTTGTTTTCAATTAGATTTAAAGTATCTGCCTCGCTCCCTATGTCAAAAACTTTGAAAATTTGAGATCTATACCTATCTACAGTTATTAGCTCAGTAAGGGGTATGGTAATTTTTATTTCGGAAACTTCCCCTTCAAAACTAAAAGGAGTTTGTAGTTTGGGAAAATTTGTTTCAGCTTTTTCGGACATGACCTTTTCTATGCTCTTAATTTGCTGACTCTGATTCGGGACTTTGTTTGACACCGTTACTTCGGGGGTTTTTGTAGAGGTGCTAAGAGTATATGAGCTAAGACTTGTTTGAATAGCTTTATCCTTGTTTTGGTCAATTTTCTTGGCCATAATTTTGTTGCTATCCATGGCTTTTTTAGGGATGGTGTCAGAGGTTTTAGCAGTGTCAGGGCTACCCTTCTTGGAGTAGTCTTGGTTTTTTCTACTTCTAAGGTTATACTGCCTATGAGCTTCTATAATGGCATTCTGAAAATCTATGGCAGGATCTTCGAGATCTTCATAGTCGGTTTCGTCCTGACTTGGGGAGCACAACTCTTGCTCTTCTGCTGTGAGGTAAACCTTACTCTTGTTATCAGAACCTATGAGTTTCCAATGATTTTCATCAATGGGTGCGGTATCCTTATTCTCTTCATCAACATAATTCTCACTGAAGGATGGTCTGATCTGCTGATCATTTCCTCTTGGTTTATTTTGAGACTGACCTTTTCTAAAGCCTTGGTTCTGGTTTTGAGGGTTTAGTTGGTTTTCCCTAGGAGGCACTTTTTCACTCATTTTTTCCCACATCTTTGTCATGGATTTGACCAAGCCATCTATTCTAGGATCTAAGGAAGGAGATGAACTGGATACCTCATCTCTATATGGGACTTTTCTTTCTAATCTAGTCCTAGCTCTTTTTTCTGCTAAATTGGCTTCTTGTTTTATGGCTACTTGTTGCATTTCCTCTAGGGTAGGGGGATCCTTGTCTCTCAGATGATATGTCATGTCTGGATCAAAACCCTCGGGGAATTTTGCCAAGACTAAACCAAGTGGAGGTTTGAAGTGAGGTGGGAGGGCGTTATACACATTGTTGAACCTAGTGCAGTATGCCTGGACACTTTCCCCATTTTCCTGTTTTAGGTTGTTATATTCTGACAGGATTTGAATAGGGTTCCTTCGGACTTCCCACTTGTTCGTGAAGACTTGGCAGAGTTCTAGGATGTTGTGGATATTGTTTGGAGGCAAGCTTTTAAACCATGTTTTGGGTTCTCCACCCAGGCTTTGGGCGAATATTCTCATTCTGACGGTTTCGTCGTGTACTTCCATGTATTCAAAAGCATCGCTAATCCTACTTACATGCTGTTGAGCTGTGGTGGTGTCTTCTCAGGTAAAGTGTGGGATTTTGTCTTGATATTTATTTGGGAGAGGAGCCAAGGGCGGTGGCAACACCAAAGGTGCGTACCAGGCTGCCATGACGGGAGCTAATGGATGATGTACAAGATGAGGACTAGTGGGATGAGCGGAGGTGGTTTGAATAGGGGTTCAAGATCGTCAAAGTTTATCTTACTATATGATTTTCTCCTGGGAAGAGTTTGTGATGACTCTAGTTCCTAAGGTGCATCTAGTAGGATAGTGCGATGTTTAGGTACAGATCTTGTTCTACGGATGGATCTACCAGTAGCTAGATGATCAGTTTCGGAAGCTTGCCACAGAATCTTCTCTGGGTCATCTACTATGATAGGGGGATTTGGGTGTGGATGAACTCTGGTATTGATTCTTCGTGAAGCCAGATTTTAGATCCAGAGTTTTAGAGAGAATGGTATTGGTGAATGTTCTGGATGAGTGGTTTTTCTAAAGATTTACTAAGGTGAAGGATGGTCAAAAGTAAAGGGATGGATTAGTGGAGTCACCAGGTGAAAATGGGTTGTTTTTGTGAAGATAGCTATGGTCCACCACCAATAACTAATCTGAGAATGTTTTTGGATTTTCTGAGTTTTATGTGCAGCCTATGGTTTGTTAAAGTATCCTAGATTTGTTTCAACACTTTGCTAGGGTGATGAGAATAAAAAAGAGTTTACTCTAAAAATGGGTCTATGGGCTGCTTGCTTGTTTATGGTACCTAAAGGACCAAAGAGTCTTATAAAAGTTTTCTGGACTATTATGTACTCAGTGTCTTACCATCTCCCGCTTGTGGAGCGATAAAAAGGTGTCTTTTTAACTCCTAATTACCTTCACATTAATTATCAACCCAGGGACGAATTTTTGTTTCAAGAATGTACTCAGTCTGAGGAGGCTATTTACTCAAGAGTAATGTTTGTGAAGATGTAGTATAGAAATACAAATGCAGAAATAATAAATGCTTGAAAAGAACTCTGCTTGAAAAGAAATCTAATTACAAATGACAGAAATGTAAAGACTACACTACAACAACCTTGCTAGACATCGATTAGGAATGCGTAGTAGTAACCTTTTCCCCTAGAAATCGATGTGAGATGACCAACCGGGACCTGAATGATTAGTTCGCCTCTGCGCTTAGAGATCTCAAAGCAAGTGAAAAACAACTCAAAGGAAATGAAATCTAAACGCAAACCCTGAAAGGAACAACAATATAAAAGCAATGAACAGGAATTGAATAGCAGCGTAAAATAAACAGTGAATTCAATTCATAACCAAGCAAACTAGATTTCTACTCTTTAATCCTGTCGACGGCCACGCAACAATCAACTATCGTAATTCATAAACAAAAGGAATAACAACTGGAATTAGATACAGAAAAACAACATTTTATAACAATTGAATCATAATCATGCTTCTTGTAAAGAATGGAATAACAATGACTATGTATTTGATTCAATTAAAAACCAATTCTGTAATTACACTAAACATACTTCACACAGCAGAAATAAAGTAATAGAAATACAAACAGCAGGTCGCTCCACCAGGGCCGGGCCCTCAACCACCGGTGAAGCGTTGCTGTGCTTTACTCCAGCGCTTGAGAAATGGAACAACAGTGAACTCTTTTATTAATCAGGAATTAATAATGTTTACAAACAGCTCACACTCTCTTAACAAGAGCCGATGCACAATTCTGCAAATTACAATAAGAAAAGTCTCTCCATCCCTCCTCCTCCTCTAATACACAATACATGTTTCTCCTTTTATAATCAGAAGGTGGAGAAATTAAATAGAAAATAGGATCTCTAATAATAATATTGAATTTCTTCCAACCAATTGATCAACAATAAAATAGATTTACATCCCTCTTTCAACAACAGCAAGTCGAATTTGGCTTTGTAGCTGAGATTTGGAGGACGGCCGCAACCACAGATCTGAGAAAATCGTGCTCAAAGAACCCCGCGTTTCTCTCAGTACAAGCCGAATTTTGGCAAAACGTTCTTTAATAAAGTTAATTGGGTCCGTTCTGAACAAAACCCATGTTCCGGATTTTCCAGATTCGTCTTCATTTGCTCAGAATCTCAACCGAAAAAATGTCACTCCTTATTCCAGCGCATTTCTGAGTTGGCACTTTTAATGATCAAATCTTTAATCTGGAAATTATCTTGGAGGCTAAAAATGGTGAATAATGTTATAACCAACTTATTAAAACCATCATTGATAAAATAATTCATAATCATCAATTTATTAAAAATAAAGGAAGATAAATAATATTCATCCATAAGAGCATAAATCATTTATAAAATGGATTTAAATAATAAATTATAATAAATGACGTGATGAAGAATGGTAGAAATGGGTGGAATAAGCGTTCACAAGTGATAATAATAATTGCATATTAACGGCCCAACATACCCCCACACTCAATATGTTGCATGTCCTCATGCAACGAAAACTGAATATATTGCATGTCCTCATGCAACCCAAAGACAAAAACCCATGTGTTAACCAAGCAATAAAAAATATGTTTATCTCAGCTCATGAAATGGATAGAACAAATGAATTCTTCCTTAATTAATGAATATTCACTTTTAGTAATATTGATGAAGGCATAACAATTTTTATATTGACATTCAACTATATGTATATATGAAGTTGCAACAAAATATGATATAAGTAACAGCAAACTTCATTAACCATTTTCTCAAAAACTACAAACCAGCTTTTGTTGAAATTTGGCAAGTAGATTTATAATATATGAATGCCTTTATGATCCAAAAATCAGACTGCTTTGATGCATGGATCATGAGATATAAACAAAATGACTGTAGCTGAGAGTGCATGATTTCCAAAATTTTATGAACCAATTTATCTTGAAATTATCTGGGTTTGTATTAATGATACGTCTGTGTTTTCCAGAAATCACAAGAATTGAGTTCATGGTTTTTTAAAAATATTATGGAAATCAATTTCTACACTGAAATTGTATGCCTTAAATGAGAAAGAAAATAGAAAACATCCATCATGCGTAGCAATTCCTCCCCCTCTCTGAAAAATTAGCATGCCCTCATGCGATGCTAGAAAAAAAATTGAGGTGGTTGCTACCAGCGGTTGAATTCTATGCTTGGTGTAAAACAACATAGAATAATGGAGGTGTTGAGAATGAATAAGAACAACAATGGATAATAAATAATATGGATGACATGGTCATAAGAAAGAAATGAATGAAAGGAACACACCCCCATACTCGAAAATGATATGCTGCTGAAAAAGGGAAAGTGGTAAAGATGTGGAATGAAGGATGATAAATGATGCTCAAAATGGATTTTCATGAAATTCTCCTAAATTCGTAATAAATCAGAAAATTATGCTATTTTACCTCAAGTTTTACCTCCAAAAATGTGGAATGACATATATGGACTGGCAGTTGTTGAAGCTGATGTAGGCAGAGTTGGTGCTAAAAGTGATACAAAAGGTGGAATCCAGGTAAGCACATCATGTTTGAAGAATTGTTCACGTGCGCGAGCCTCTTCTGTTAAGTGCAATAGTGTGGTCATGCTATGAATAGAATTCTGCCCATACTTGTTGTTTTCCTGCAAACAAAGCACTATTTGGCATACAATGTTCTTGAATCCATAGTGTAAGCAATAGATAAGATGCATGCAAAAATTTCAATCAAAAAAACTTATGTATACATGCAATACTAATATTTTGGCAAATCAACAAGTGATGGCAGAGTGCAGTAATCATATCGCATGCAATCCCATAATGCATACATTCCCCCCTCCAATTGGAAAAGGAATTCCATGACCATAAAGCATATGAGAGGTGTTGTGCCGATGGCAAGGCAAGGGAATGAACAATATAGCAGTGAATGAAGCAGAGTACACATATCAATGATAGGATAGCGGGAGTTATGGTTATAATGAGAGCAGAGTGTGTAAAGATAGTTATGAATAAGAGATAGGATGCTTTGAATTGATGATAGGTGATGAAAAAGAGAAAAAGAACAACAATATGCCAAAAAGATGCTTTACTGATAGTATGCTAGCTGAAAATGATGCGATTGATCATAAAACAATTTCTCATGCATAAAGGTTCAAAATAGGGAAAAGTAAGGAAATAACTTCTCTGATAAAAAGAAAAAATAAGAAAAGGGTATTATAATAATAATTGACGATAAGATATAGCTTCAATACCATAAGCAGAGCCGCTGCTGCCAGCAGGCGTCCATAGCCTCGGCAGGGTTGCTTTTTAACCCATATGAGCCAGGATCCTCAATTTATAACTAGAGAGTTTCAGTGCTGTTCTTACAGAAGAGACCAGTGTGCTGGCGTGGTAACCAGATAACCACACTGCCATTCACTGGGATGTAGCAAAAGTGATCAGGCCGGCTCGTGATGAGACCTCCCGTTCCAAGGATAATTTGACTATCCAATGGATCATAACCCTGGTGTGGTGGCCATAATGGGAATGTCACTTTCTTACAACCTTATGAACATGGTAGGCTGGCTCGTAATGAGACCCTCTATCCTCCATCTGTGAACAAAATTTTGTTGTTATTACACAATTTTATGATAAAAAGAGGGAGGCTCAGTACTCCTTAAGAGTAGGGATGGTGGAAGAAGTTGAACATGTCAATAGAAAAAAAATATACCCATAATCTCATTTATTACAGACAGAGAAGATTATAACCAGGAAGGGTGGAACCAGCATGGTATTAAGATGATCAATCAATATCATGTTCAATAGAAAACAATGCAGTAAAGTAGTATATAAATAATTGTGTCCCTTTTGAAAATAATCTATCATCAAGGAGCTGTCATGTTAAAGATCATAACATGAATGATATTAACTTGCTTCAATAGAATCCATAATTCTTGTCCTCATAAGTAGTGTACTTCATGCCATGAAAGGGAATCAGTAAAAATGTGGTTGAGATGAACTAGGAATAATCTCACAAGAGGAAGGAAGGGTTGCTCCCAAAGTGTTGCTTCTTTGAAGGAACAGCAAAATCACTCAAAAAAAGTGTTGTTCCTTGTAGGGAACAACAAAGGAAATGCACACAAAAAAGCAAAAATACACATAAAAAAGTGTGAAAATGCAAATGTCGTTCCTTTGGAAAAAGGAACAGCAAAAACACTCAAAAAAAGTGTTGTTCCTTGTAGGGAACAACAAAGGAAATGCACACCAAAAAGAAAAAATACAAACAAAAAAGTGTGAAAATGCAAATGTCGTTCCTTTGGAAAAAGGAACAACAAAATGGACAGTCATATAATGCAAACATGCAAAAAAACAAATTAGCTGTTCACGGTATTGATGCTGAGGATGAGTTACACTTTGAATAAAGCAATACCTGAAACACAAAATATAAGAGAAATTAGAAAAAAAACAACAAAAACAGTATGTAAATAAATAAATTAAGTTACAACAGCTATGATGTTATGTCAAAAAAATGATCTCTTTGAAAAATGTTTTGGCAGTAGTGATAAGACATGAATCTTCAAATTGAAATCAATTCTTCATTTCTTCTATTACGAATCCGTTGGGTAATGAGTTAGATGAAATTTCTTTGTTTCATAAAATTTCTTTCAAAAATCACTCGTCCATAAATTGACCTTCTTTATTTTCCCAAGACCTGCAAAAAACGAGTGTCTACTTACAAGAAAACATTAAATCATGGAGAAAGAGAGGTGCGCGGGCTCCCCTAATCCAAGAATTATGCAAAAAACTAACAATTAGTTACTCTGTAGAACAAATCCACGGAGAAAATAACAAAGTAAAATTTATTTGTTACCTGCGGGAGAGCAGTGGCCAATCATGCTAACCTGCAGTGTTTTAGTCACAACTTCTTTGTTTTTCGTCCAAATTGAGTGATTCTAAAGCCAAATGAGAGCTAATTCAAAGGTTAATCTCCAATAGCAACAGGTTTTAAAAATTCAATGATATGATATGTCAATTTTACTTAGAACAACCTGCATAACATAGTCATTTTCGCTTACCCCACTTAGAACAACAGTGAATGTTTTAAGCATAGATTCTTCGTCTGATGTCGGATTCGAATGATTCAAATTGGAAATGAAAGTAGATTCATTCATTTATCTCCAATAGAAACAGGTTTTGAAGAAAAGAAGAATTGATAGGTGAAATACTGTAAGGAACATCCGGAAAAACAGAGTTTTAAGGGTGCTGATTTACGATAGACAGTCAGTATTTTGATCATAACTTCCCCATACGATATCGAAAATGAGTGATTCCAATTGCATTGGAAACTAGATTCATAGGGGAATCTACCATAGAAACAAGTTTTAAAAATATGGTCATTTAGGCCTCCAAAAACTGACTGTCCCAACTCTGTTCCTGAGCTGCCCGCTAGACATCCGGTCAATGTTTTGGTTCTAACTTTTTCGTTTCAAATCCAAATTTACTGATTCAAATTGGGTTAGAAAGTAGACATCAAGGGCTATCTAGGGTAGAAACAGGTTTTAAAAATATGGTCATTTAGGCCTCCAAAAACTGACTGTCCCAACTATGTTCCTGAGCTGCCCGCTAGACATCCGGTCAATGTTTTGGTTCTAACTTTTTCGTTTCAAATCCAAATTGACTGATTCAAATTGGGTTAGAAAGTAGACATCATGGGCTATCTAGGGTAGAAACAGGTTTTAAAAATATTCATTTTTGGTCCCTCAAAACATGACTGTCCCGACTGTTTTTCCAGAAAGTTCATCAAGCCCGCAAGCTAAAAAAATGATATTCAAGCATTTTTTCAAATTGGTGATAAAAAATGAATATGAGTGTTTGTAGAGCTATTATTTCCATTATAAGTCATCTACATACACAAATGAATTAAAAAATTATCACCAATATTGATTTGCATAGCATGTTGCAATAAAAAAACAACTAGTTTTACATAAAAAACAAAATGCATTTATTTATTCCCTTATTTATTTTATGTTTTATACTAACCTATTTTGATTTGAAAAATGAATATGACTACGTATATGAGTACTTCCATTGGAGCCATTTTCGAAATAAGGCTTCATGTATACACATACCCAAATTTGAAAAATGCATATTAATGAAAATTAGGGTATGAGAAGCCAACTTCCCTTGAAAAAATGGTATCAAAAATTGTTGAAGCATAGAGTGATGATGCAAACACGTGATGGAGTGAAACCAATCTTCAATATATCCGTTACTTTCTCGATTTCCCATCATACCATGAAGTTCTTGAGCTTTTAAAATGGTTTGTTGGTGCAACCTAGAAGAAACCTCATTTGCTTCCATAGCTTCTACAATTTTTTAATTTGAAACATTCTGAATCTCATTGTAAGTTTTCTCTAATGGCGCATGTGAGATAGAATGGGTGGGAAGGGTGGTTAAATTTGGCAGTTCAACATTGTAAGCATGTTGTACTGGTTTATTGTGGTGAGGGTGTGGAATTAGTTGAGCAGGAAATTGTGTATGGAATGGAGCATTGTGATGATGTGTTTGGTTGGGTTGAGTGGATAAATTTGATATGCAAGCAGGATGTTGTGAAAGAGCCGGTGGAGAATATGGAGAATGTGCTTGTGCTACAAGATGAGGGAGAGTAGTCATGCAATCATAAGGTGAACCATGCCAAACTTGTAGATAAGATTGGTGGTTATATTGAAATTGACATGGTTGCCCTAGAACATGAGTATTCCATAATGGATTATGCAAGTAAGAGAATGGAGAAGAAGTGTTTTGAACCATACCTGTTGACCTTGTTGTAGCTTCCTTATCTCTTTGATATGCTACTTCCATCCTAGATAAGGAAGAGTGAGTATCTATGGGCTGCTCCTTTCGGTCATGAGAGAAAAACACTTCATCAAATTCTTCATTTTTATGAACCTGCAAAACGTCCAATTTTGAGCTTAGAGAGCTAATAAAATCAATTTTCAAATTTTCAAATAAATCATTGATTTCAGCTCTTATGTCTCCTATTCTTGTAGCAGATTTGGAAAAGAAAGAACAAACATCTCTAGAATTCTTACCAGCCTTGGAGATTCCTCTTGAATACCTTATGCACAACTCACAAAAATCATCATATGATAACTGAAAAACATCACCTTTTCCTATCAGATTTAAGAGTTCTAAAAATTCATCTTTGATTCATTTAAGAAGGAGTGTTTTTAAGATCTCTTTTTCCAAATGCTTATGCTTTGATTTTTGAAGGTTATAATGAAATCGATCTACATAATCCTCCAAACTTTCATCTTCCCCTTGTATTATACCGAAAATATCTTCATTGGATTTGCAATAGTCTTGGTACTTTTTCAAGAATATGTTCTTCATGTCCTCCCATGATTGGATGCAATTCCCACCTAGGCTCATGAACCATCTGAGAGCTGCTCCTTTTAGAGTAAGAGGAAACACTTTCAATCTTTGATCATTAGTACAATAATCATATCCTCTACAAAGTATTTCGAACTCAAATAAGAATGTATCCGGATCTTCATTTGCTAAACCATGAAAATTTGGTAAAGATGGGGGAATTATGTGCATTTGTGTCACTCCTCCTAGATCTTTGATAGGAAATTCAAAAGTAGAAACGTGAGCCATTTCTTACCATAGTATAAGATGTTCTTCATGTGTTTCTTTGAGGCTCCTTCTTCCAATGTCCCTGTCAATTAGTTAGTGAAATGGGTGGTGCTTACATCACCACTTGAGTGAAACCTTGTGATTCATTTTCCAAAATTTCTATTTTTTTCCTATTCACACAAAAATTCAAACATCTATTTCTACCCAACAAAGCAACAACAATCTGTTAGGAAAGCGGACAGTGGAGCAGGGCTTGTACATGCTTCGCACGCAGGTTCTTACCTTCCGTTTTTAAGATCCAATTCTTCCCTAGCAGGCACTCATCAGATTCACACTACTCTTTAGAAATGGCTACACTCTCCCCGGCAGACGCACCAAAATGTGGAGCGATAAAAAGGTGTCTTTTTAACTCCTAATTACCTTCACATTAATTATCAACCCAGGGACGACTTTTTGTTTCAAGAATGTACTCAGTCTGAGGCGGCTATTTACTCAAGAGTAATGTTTGTGAAGATGTAGTATAGAAATACAAATGCAGAAATAATAAATGCTTGAAAAGAACTCTGCTTGAAAAGAAATCTAATTACAAATGACAGAAATGTAAAGACTACACTACAACAACCTTGCTAGACATCGATTAGGAATGCAGTAGTAATAACTCTTTCCCCTAGAAATCGATGTGAGATGACCAAATCTGGGGACCTGGAATGATTAGCTCTGCCCTCTACAGTTTAGAGATCTCAAAGCAAGTGAAAACAACTCAAAGGAAATGAAATCTAAAACGCAAACTGGAAAGGAACAACAATCTAAAAGCAATGAACAGAAATTGAATAGCAGCGTAAAATAAACAGTGAATTCAATTCATAACCAAGCAAACTAGATTTCTACTCTTTAATCCTGTCGACAGCCACGCAACAATCAACTATCGTAATTCATAAACAAAAGGAATAACAACTGGAATTAGATACATAAAAACAACATTTTATAACAATTGAATCATAATCATGCTTCTTGTAAAGAATGGAATAACAATGACTCTGTATTTGATTCAATTAAAAACCAATTCTGTAATTACAATAAACATACTTCACACAGCAGAAATAAAGTAATAGAAATACAAACAGTAGGTCGCTCCACCAGGGCCGGGCCCTCAACCACCGGTGAAGCGTTGCTGTGCTTTACTCCAGCGCTTGAGAAATGGAACAACAGTGAACTCTTTTATTAATCAGGCATTAATAATGTTTACAAACAGCTCACACTCTCTTAACAAGAGCCGATGCACAATTCTGCAAATTACAATAAGAAAAGTCTCTCCATCCTCTCATACACAATACATGCTTCTCCTTTTATAATCAGAAGGTGGAGAAATTAAATAGAAAATAGGATCTCTAATAATAATATTGAATTTCTTCCAACCAATTGATCAACAATAAAATAGATTTACATCCCTCTTTCAACAACAACAAGTCGAATTTGGCTTTGTAGCTGAGATTTGGAGGACGGCCGCAACCACAGATCTGAGAAAATCGTGCTCAAAGAACCCTGCGTTTCTCTCAGTACAAGCCGAATTTGGGCAAACTGTTCTTTAATAAAGTTAATTGGGTCCGTTCTGAACAAAACCCATGTTCCGTATTTTCCAGATTCGTCTTCATTTGCTCAGAATATCAACCGCAAAACTGTCACTCCTTATTCCAGCGCATTTCTGAGTTGGCACTTTTAATGATCAAATCTTCAATCTGGAAATTATCTTAGAGGCTAAAAATGGTGAATAATGTTATAACCAACTTATTAAAACTATCATTGATAAAATAGTTCATAATCATCAATTTATTAGAAATAAAGGAAGATAAATAATATTCATCCATAAGAGCATAAATCATTTATAAAATGGATTTAAATAATAAATTATAATAAATGACGTGATGAAGAATGGTAGAAATGGGTGGAATAAGCGTTCACAAGTGATAATAATAATGGCATATTAACGGCCCAACACCGCTATGTTAGTGAGTGATGGGATAGGTCTTATCGGATAGTAGCCTAGAGTTTGGTGAAATAGTAAGGCTTACTAGAAGTTAGTGGAGTCGCCAGGTGGAAAATTGGTTGTTATGAGATATATGTGTATGGTCCACCACCAGTACTATCAAAAACCAATCTAAGGAGTGTTTTTGGGGTTTTTTTGAGTTTTATGTGCCTACAAGGTTTGGAAGAGTTTCCTATAACTGACTCATCATTTTGCTAAGATGGTGAAAGAGCTATTTTCTACTCCTCAAACAATCTCTAAGTTTACTAAGCTTGATTGAGACTTCGGGAGTTACTAAGTTGTACTTAGATTGCCACTAACTCGGAAGGTCCTACTGTGAGTGTCACTATGTTAGTGAGCAGTGGGATAAGTCAATCAGATAGCATTCTTAAAGGCTTCTAAAGATGAGGGAAACTAAGCTTTTAATCACTCAGGGTCCCACCGTGATCGCCATTATGTTAGAGAGCGGTGGGATAGATAAATCGGATGGTATTCTAAAATTTAGTAAGGTAGTAAGGCCTACTGGAGGCTAGTGGAGTCGCCAGGTGGATTTTTAGTTGTTTTGAGGTATATTTGTATGGTCCACCACCAATACTATCAAAAACCAATCTAAGGGAGTTTTTGTGGTTTTTTCTGAGTTTTATGTGCAGCCTAGGATGTAAGAGTGCTATAAACCTGATTCATCACTTTGCTAAGATGGTGAAACAGAGAGTTTACACTAAATGATTCTAAAGGCTGATGGTCTGAGTTTAGGATTGAAAGACTAAAGAGTCTATAAGAGTTCGCTAGACTGTCATGTACTCAGTAGGTCCCACCGTGATCGCCATTATGTTAGGGTCCCGTGATTTGGCCGATTGGCTAGCCAAATGATGATGTAACATCAAACCAAGCTTTGGAGCCCAAGGACCTAGCCTTCCTAGACTCAGAGAGGCTCTCTCTATATATGTAAAAGATGTCGGTGTGTTTACTTGCAGTGTTCTAATATTAGGCTAGTTATGAAGTATGTTTTTAGTTTTTTGGTTTTTTAAGTTTGTGAGGAATGAAACTGATCAAATACATAAACTGGATAACAAGATGTAGATAAATTGGGCTATGGGGTCAAACAGGTCAAGGAAGCTTATGAGGTGATGATGTAAAGCTGCTGTAGGGCCGATTTGATTCACAATAGAAGGGATCTCTAGGCAAAATGGATTAAATGAACAATAAGTTGGTGAAAGACAAGGGATTTCAAGTGCAAACTAGTAAATAGCAGACATAAACATGTAATAGCAAGCCATTAATCATGCTAGGAATAACTATAAGCTAATTAAAACATAGAAATCAAACATTCCAGCCATACATAGAGGTATAAGACCCTCTAACTTCGGGAAAAGGCTATCAGACTTTGGGGAAAAACACATGAGACAAACTAACAACTCATAAACTATGCCGGAATGCCTAAACATAATCTCTAAGTCATTGGGCACTTGGACAAATAAGTTTTCATAGTTTTAGGCAAAGGGCTAGATCGGGACTAGGCCTCCTTGGTTCAACAAAATGATCAACAAATCAGTCAAAGAGAAAGTTTTATGGACAGAACTATGGGCAGCTGATAGGTAGGTAGGGCAAAGCATACATCCTACTCAACATACATGGAACTGATGAATAAAACTTAGCAACAATACCTTAGGTTACTAAAGAGCAGCTAAGAATTCTTTAGCATAACTAAGGGAGAAGAAAACATCAAGCTATGAAGATTCGGGGATTTTGAGGTGCCTCCATGGGCATGTCTCAAAATCAATCTTTACTGATCTATAGCAGCAAGAAAAATGAATTATGAGTGAAAACTAGAAGACAAAACACATTAAGAAGCACTATACCATTCTACCATGTCAAGGAATCCATCAACAATCCTTCATCATTCCTCAAAAGCATCCAAGAGGCAGTCCAAAAATCATAACTCAAGTGTATTCTTCAAAGCTCATATGACCAATGTATTAATTCTTCTCTTAAGTTCAGCCTCTGATTTACAATGAGAACCATGGAATAAATAGGCTTGAGGGAGGAAAACCTCATGGAGCAACTAGCTATCCCATTGGCCAAGTCAAAATATCTAAACTTGTCCTTGAGGCTTTGCAAAGCCCAAGGCACAAAATATCCCATAAAATATCTAAAAAGCTGCTAAAAACGGAAATTATATTGACTTTACATGATTTTCCCATGATAAAAATAGCTTAACGCACATTTGGGAAAAGCAGATTTTTGGAGTTCAAAAATTACAAAAATACTTCATATTTATGCCTGAAAAAGGTCCCCTGACTTGTTGAAGGCAAATGGCAGCCTTCCCGGTGGCGAAATGAGGCTCATGATGGCTCGTTGGAAATCTCTCTGTGTCTGCTTTCCAACGCAAGTGGAATCACCTCAATCTGATCTCTGAAAGTCCCTCAAAACTGTACCTGTGTGCAAAAACCCAGAAAATAGCAGGCTGCTGATATGGCGGGCAGAATGTGCAAAAAGAGGGTGTTTTTCGCCAATTTGAGGGGGCGAATGATCTTCAAATGCCTTGAAAATCGCTGGAGACCTGCTCATGGAATTATGGCATCCATTGGTATCATCCTCCTCCCTTGAAAACTCATCAAACTGAAATGGCGAAATTATGAGTTTTCGGCCAAAAACCCAAAAAATGCCAAAAAACAAAAAGTTGCCGAAACAGGCCCAAAATTGGCATGCATGACCCTCAAGGGTCCATAGAAACATGCTCCGAAGTTGAGGCTAGAATGTCAAGCGTTGATGTGCTTTTCTTCTCTTTTCGTGCCGGGCGCTTCCTTTTAGCCTTCTTTTCCATTACTGTTTTGAGTTTCTTCATGGCGCTGCTCTTTATCATTGTGCTGCATATCATCAATGTGTTCTCCTTTACCTTGCTACGCTGCCTCACTGTGCTCCTCTTCAAAACACTGCCCTTTCTCTTTGTGTGCCACTTAATCCAATAAACTCAACAATATGAACACGGTCAACCTTAGTGTATTTACACAGTCAGATTTTACTGCTCATAGGACAAGTTGGCAGAGTTTAAAAAGTTTTTGAGGTGGTAGCAAAGTTCTTGCAACAGTTATAAAACTAATGGACTTTTCTTTGAGCAAAGCACTACCCTCTTGTACACAGCCCATCCAATATATTTAACAATGTAAACACAATTAATCAAAAGATATCTACATAGTCAAAGCCACTGTGTTTAATAAGTGACAGAGTTCATTTTGCTTTTGATTGGCCATATAGAATCCAGGAGCATTCAACAACGATAAACCCTTTCTTGAACAAAAAATACTGCCTTCACTGCATGCAAAATGCCCTTCTGGATTGAAACTGTGGCAATATGTTGTTTGGACAGATAGACAATGTGGTTAGGAATAAAATGTAACAATGTTTCCTTGAATAAACCACCTCAGTACTTCTCAAAAACAGTCCTTCAACTCTGGATGCACTTCAGCCATGTAAAATTCTCAATAGGAAACCATCAATTAAAGATGAGACAATATGCTGTATAAATTTCCTGTATGTAGTGTTAAGCAATCATTCCTCCTGGTGAGTTTGTTAGAGATCAACCAACCCTTGCATTTTGCATCTATAAGACCAATCTTCAATATTAAAACCCTGCTCCTTAGAAAATGGCTCTGTACCTTTGGAAAAACTCTGTTCAACAATCTTCAGAATGATACAATGTAGTGCAATGAAAAAGCAGACTTAGTTTAGGTGAAAATCAACGCAGACAGTGGTTTAGACAATACACCCTTTGCTTGTGAGTTTGAGAGATACACCAACACCTCTGTTTTTGACAACTTTGATATCAACCAACACCTAGCTCGAAAGAGGCTTTCAAACTTTCAGCAATTCTGTCTTGTGCAAGTGTGCCTTCTTTGCACTGTTTGCATATCAAGCAAAACACCACATATATGCTAAGAATGCCAATACATTGGTTTGGGGTGATAATGACAGAGTTTTATAGAAGATGTCAAGCTTTTTGACAGAGATTAAATGAGTTTTCTTTTTCAAACAACAAGAATGTCGAGACCCCCTCACTGAGTGCACTTAGCTGTTTTGACAATGTGGCAATGTGTGGAGGACTGTGAGGACAGTTTCCTTTTTCCAAAATGGTCAAAACCCTTTCACTAATGCACAGCTTCAAACCACGGCACAGAGAGTTTAAATTGGGTTTTTTGAGATTTTCGAGGCGAGGGGCGAAGTACCTTTTGAATTTTTGAGAAGAAATACCTTGGAGGGAGCTTGAAATGCACCGGAACCCTCCAACACTGGCGCGGCAACCTTTGGAGAAAAACCCGTCGCGCCAAAGAAACTTGTCGGGTCGGCCTGTCGTGTGGTCGGGCGGCCTCCTACAGGCACGTCGCGCCCACCTACAGGCACGTCGCGCCGACGAAAGAAGCCTTTGTAAATTGCTGCCCAGGCACGTCGCGCCCAAATCCAGGCACGTCGCGCGGCCTTAACCGGTGCAGAAAACTTCAATTTGCTTGAAAAACGTTGTGATACTTGGGAGCTGCGGAAGTTGGCTTTGAATTTCGACAATGACCTTCGTACTCCCCTATTTCATTCTTTTGACACTCCTTCAACGGCTACTTTCATTGTTTATTTAAAATACAAAAATAAAGACCCCATGGCTATCTTTGAACACAGTGAAGTTTTTCGTTCAAACAGTGGCATTTCTTTGCTTTGAGAGTTAAAGTCTTTATTTGCGCTCTTAGTTTCTTTATCACTGCAAATATTTAAACTTTTCCGGTCCTATTTGGACTTGATGATATCTCTGCCCTTCTTAAATGATACAAAACTGTGTTTGCATCAAGCTGTTTTTTAAACAGTGATAGTTCATCAAATTTGCTTTGCCTATTCATGAAGTTACATACCTGTTCTCATAAGAGAGACATTTCAAAACCTCGACTCTGTCCCCCGTTTTGACACTTTAGGTGACAATGTTAACAAAAGAAAAGTCATTCAAAATATGTCAAAGGCATTTGAAAGCTGTTTAATCACTTAACAGGAGATCGCCGGTGCCCTTGCAATTAGTTTAACAATCTCGGTTCTTAGGTGATTTACAGGTTTCCTTCTGGACTGTAAGTGCCTTCTACTAGCTGTTTCTTTTTATAACATAATTCTCTGCTTTACAACTCACTATGCCACATCCCTGCCACTGTTTATTTAATACTGTATCTTTGTGCTAAGTCTGCCCTTTGGAATGATGACAACTGTGTTTGTTTTTAAAACATATAAACAGTGGTGACTCATCACAACCAACTTCTTCTGCCTATTCATAAGATTGAATACCACTTGCCTCCTCCATCTGAAAAGACAAGCTTGTGCAATCTGAAAACAGGACTCTTTGATACATAGTCATTATTTTGCTCTGATCATTGTGTTAACCTCTTTTTGCCAAAAGAACCATTTCATAACTGAACTATGTTCACTGTTTTCCTCTCTTGGCGATTTTTAGCAAGGAAGGGATATTCATAATGCACCAAAACATTTGAAAGCTGTAAACACCATTTCTTGAAAGGCGCTTCTTTGGACCTTTGGTATATGATATTGTTTAGTTGCTTAACCTTTTCCTCAAGGAGACAGTCTTCTTTTTGGTATCAGTGGCACACATATATTCAATATTGTCTCTTTCCTACTGTAGGTATAGTCTGACAGATAGTTCTTTGAAATAGGAGTACCAATACCTTTACATTACCAGCACTATCATTCATCTGTGTAATGACCTTGATTCAGTCTTTGGTATCCTTCCACTGCTTTCTTGTATCAATCAGTTTCAGCAACCTGCAGTAGCTTTGGCCATCTGCTCATATATGGAGGAGGCTTTTCATCAGGTAAGGTATTTGAAGGTTTTTTAACAATTCTGTTCGAGACAACCTTTCTCTGAAGGTGATGGTAAGTAAACCACTTGGAAAACATCAGTCTTAGCATCTTCACTTGCAAGCATCATTGTGTGTCAGCAAAAACCTTAGCCAGAGTAATACTGTCTCCCTGACTTGAAAGTTTCAGATGATCTCTTTTATCAAATCAGACTCTCCTTTCTTTTGAGCCAGCATATTTCAAGCTCCATCCCTGTTATGATCATCCATTACATTCATGAAACCTGAAGATATTGTTTCATTGTTTTAGTAAAGGCAAACCTGGACTTTTGCAACCTTCTGAGTCAACACTGGCCTGCGCCCTCTGCTTATGGATGAAGGAGGCGCCCTAACCCTCTGCTTGTAAATGAAGGAGGTTCTGGGCTTGACAATTTACCATTTTGCTGAGACAGTGGCGACCCTTTCTTACTGTGATTTTCATGCTGGAAAGAGCTGTAAGGTCCTGATGAGTGACTTTTGTTTTGCAGCTTCATCTCAGGCTCACAATACATTTAGAAGCAGCTGTTCCTCTAACTGTAGATCAAGCATTTCCTCCTGAGATAAAGTTATATTTCCTGCCTTTGTAGAAACCATAGAACACTGTGAAAAACCTACTAGTCAGCTTGAGATTGGGCTTTATGCAGTGCTGAGACCTAAGGAATATGAGTGGCGCGATTTAAGGCTATTTGTCAATTTCATTTGCAAATTAAGGGATCAGTCATGGTAGGTCTTTTGCAGATGGAGGCTTTTTGGCTTTTTGATGATTGCCAAAGGTGAAATATCCTAAAACGCCACTTCCTAACATAGGGGAGGCTATTGAAACAGATGTGGATTTGCCCTTTAAAGCTGATGGGCAGACCAATAAGGCTGAAGCTAGATATGATTGTGATAATGAGGTTTTGGTTTTTCCAGGGGTGGACTGAATAGGTAGAGAGGCGAAAAAAGTTTTGGGAGGGTTTTCTGGATGACATATTGACATAAGGAAATCAGTTTCTAGAAAACTCAGCTGTAGATATAGTCATCACTAACATGTAAAAATACTGATGGCTAACAATGTGGACTCTATACCCTTCCTCTTCAGATCGGAGACTTCATTTGTTAATAGCTTGAGGGTCTTCGCTATACCCTCAAATTCAAAAGCATCCTTATCCTTATCTGCGGTTTTGTTTGTGGCGGACTGACCCCTTTTTGCGATTGGTTTGTGGTCATCTCTGCCCTCATGATCTATGGCTCCTATAGAAAGCATGTCTCTTTCTACAGTGAGGGCGGCTGCGTAGTTGGCCGCTAGTGTGGGCCGAGCTTCGCGTTTCACGAAGACAGCAATATCCCTAGGGAGAGCTTTTGTATAATAATCAATGGTAATAGAGTCATCCAATGCCAGGTTTGGGGGAAAATTTTGCAGTATGGTAGCAAAGCAATGATTGAAGTCTCTCACCTTCTCTTTCTTGTGGCACTTAATGGTTCTTAACTCTGTGAGGAGCATGGAAGGGGTTTTATCCTCTGAAAATTTCTGCAAGAATGCGCGTCGAAATTGGTCCCACGATGTGATGGAGGAACTTGGGAGGGAACGGTACCAAGTGGCCGCTTTGTTTTCAAGAGTATGCGGAAACAGACGGCAAGCAACGTCATCTGAATGAACCCTCATGATTTGCAGGGAAAGATAGAAACTGCTTATATGATCCTCAGCCAAGGTGCCTTTCTCGGGATCAAACTTGGGGAGGTGTTTCTCCGGGTGCCTAGGCATGTCGTGGAGAGGGCCCATAAGATTTAATGGTGACTGGGGCATCCAGGCTAATGGTTGCACCCTCCTGGCCCGCTGGTGATGTCTAAACTTAGGCTCAGATTCACCTCCTGAACTTGATACCGATGCTCCTCCCTCACGGCGAGAGTGTTCATCTTGATGTCTCTCCTGGTAGAGAAAGTCTCTGAGATATCCCCAGTTGTGGACAGGAGGCCTATTTGGGTTTGGGTGCCGGTTGTGAGCATGGTTTCCTTGGCCTCGGCCTCTATCTCCTCTACCTCCGGTCTAGCGGGCTCTATTTCCCTCACCTTCGTTTCTGCGGGCTCTATTTCCCTCACCTTCGTTTCCTTGGCCTCTGTCTCCCTCACCTTCCCCAGGTGGAGGGCATGCTTGGTTGTTGTTAGGTTGGGCTTGGTTGGGCTGAGAGTCAAGAAAAGGTTCAGTAGGGCTGAATTCTTCCTCATCGCCGTCTTGGAGTTCGGGGATGGGATCGTCACGCTGAGCAGCGACGGCGAGGTCTTCAAGCATGAGGTTCACCAACTCGGGCACGGTGCTCACCAAGGCACCATTACGAGTGGTGTTTTCCATCGGGTTTCTATTATGGGACAAGAATTGCATGATTGGGGCATATCTCAAATCCCTGAGGAGATTGCGGGCGGCTGGGCGCAAGGCTCTCAGCTGTGCATGGGTAATTTCATAATATGGCATCTCCACCCTTGGAATATCTTCCAATGGAGGGATAGTTTCATTTTTTATGACCTCCCCGTGGGGAGTTTGTGGTGGAATGTTGGTTGTATGCTGGGAGGCTGCCATTGAGGCCCTCCTTCTAGCGCCAATTCTGTTGACGGGGAAAATAGTCTGGCCAACAGTAGGGGATCTCCCCGGTAGAAAGTCCCAATCAGACCTTGAACCGTTTGGAATAGGGATCCCATCCGGGGTGTGGGTCCGGCTACCGCTTCAGTTACCTTCCCTTTGGTCTCAAAAGAACTTGCTCGCACCTGCGGACACACACTTATTCACATGATACAAAATACATGGTTGATGCATTAAACATGTATATAACACTACGCGTAGCAAGATAGATAATAAAGAATACACGCCGAAGGAAATGTTGTCAACAACACATCTTTGGGGTTATACTTGTAGGCGATTCTGACCACAAAAGAAACAGTTCTTTGCGGCGAGATTCTCCTTTACTTTCTAAAAGATAAAATGAATTGCTAATAAACAAAGTCACTAACATCCATTCAGCAAGCAATTAATCCGAACACCATTAACACACATAAAGGTAATCATGATGCATAAATGATGCCATTAAAGAGTGCAGTCTCATTAATGAAAAGATGTTCTGAAACTGTAAAGAAATACTCGTAGTGTTCACCAAGCAAAACACATCAGATCCAAAAGGAGTTTCAACAGGTATTTGTATTCATATGCCAAAAGAGTGTTCTTTTCAAATACAATGCTCTGTAGCTTTTAAGTCCCAAAAAAGAAGATCCTTTACACTTTCCCCGGAGGGGGTTTTATAGATCAAAATTTCCCTTTGGGTTCCCTGACTCTTCGCCTGCCTGCCGGTTGAGTTGCCTTGGGACCTGGGAGAAGATTGCGACCTGCGACCTGGCCAGTGAGTGCGACTTGCGACCTGTTTGGAAATGCAACCTGCGACCTAGTGAGCAGTGCGACCTGCGACCTACTGCCACTGAGTCATAGAGATGGGCATGAAATAGAGAGATCAGGAACATCAATCTGCTTTCCTTTGAGGAAGTCCTGCCAGGTTTGGTATTCTGCTGCTATAGGGGAGACTAGAGGGACCTCCTCTTTCAACCGATGCATGAACTCCAGAGCATTCGGGATTAGAGTTTCCTTCTTTTGTGAGATCTAGTTTGAAAGGGAGGCGAGCTTGGTATAAATTCGGACTGGCGCGACAAGCAACTGACCTATATTTTCTTGTGATGTTGCGACCTCGGGGGTGGCAGTAGCTTGCTTGATAGGCTGCAAGAATGACTAGATTTCTTGATCTACTTGCTCCCAGGTCTTACTTTCGTCCAATCCCCCAAACGAAGGAATGTGGTGAAGAGTGTGCATTGAGTCTATGCCACTGATCAGGTGGTCGTATGAAGACATTACTTTGTCCAAATCCTTGGATAGTTTGTCCTTGGATTGCATCTTCATCCGGATTTGGACTTTGGCATCTTGTGTATGAATCCAATCCTTCTTAGGAAAATGCTCGGGAACTTGAGGGTATTGCACTGTCCAGTTCATCATTTTATCTAAGGCAGCTGAGGCTTCCTTGAGCTGCTCGTGCTTCTGCTTAGTTTCTGCTCGTGCTCTGACCAGTGGGGCGACTGTTTGTTTTATGGCGAACATTTCCCCATACACCTGTCTCATGGTCATCTCTAATACATCACATTATTTTAGAACGGCAAGTGGAACTTCATTGACATGGGGAGCCTTGTTTCGGAGTTGTTGCACCTCTTCTTCCAACGATGACCTCTCTTGTTCTGCCTTCTTCTCTCGCTGCTTGGCAGCTCATAGTCTGTTTTGTAGAGAAATTATTTCTCTACTCATTCGGGTGACATTTTCTTCCGTGGCCGCGGAGAAAGAAGTGCCTGCCGATGCTATTATCATGGGATTAGTCCTAGTATCAAGGACTATATCTTTTTCAGTTGCAACCGTGGATGTGGCAGAAGGATTTTGTGCCAGGGACCTTCTATTCTCTTGCTAGATCTTGAAAGAGAATTGGTCGAATGTTAGCCTGGTGAGGTCGAAGACCTCCTCCTCCTGCCCCTGGGGGGAATTGACATCGGAGAGCATGGTTTCTGTACCGCCTAGAGGTACTTTGAGGGGAGACATCTCGATGTATTCTATCAATTCATCCTCCTCATCTTTCTTTTTCTTTTCTTTCTCTTCTTTCCTCCTCTTTTCCTCTTCTTCCCTTTGTCGGCGCTCGGCTTCCGCCTTCTCATGCTCTTCCTTCTGCTTACGTTCTGCTTCTGCCGCTGCTTCTGTTTCGACTTTCCTCTTTTGCTTGGATGCAGCAGCTTGGTCTGCTTTCTTTTGGCGTTCAGCTTCTTCTTTTTCGAGTTATTTCTTGAGTGCCCATTCTGCTGCGGCCTGCGCCTCTTTTTCCTGTTTTTCCTTCTTGGCCTCCTCGGCCTATTTCTTCTTCTGATCTGCCTTTGAACTCTTCTTGCGCTTTTCCTCGTCCTCTTTTATCTTCCTTTCTCTCTCTTTCTGTGCTTTGGCCTCTGTTTCTTTCTGTTGAGAAGAGGTGTCAGGCCCTGTGCTAGTACGGGGCTTTTTAGCTAGAGAGGAAGATGCACCTCCTAACTTACAGCTCCTGTCCTCCAAACTCTGATCATCCGGATCCTCTTGGTCAGAGTCCACCCCCGGAGCGAGTTGTCTATCTACACTATACCAGTTTCTTCTCTCATCTTCTTCCGGGCATTCAACATGCTGGTAGTTCCATTTGAATTTGGCCTTCTTGCAGTGTTCTGGAACTATCCACTACGGGTCGTATGTTCGGTGCTCTAAAGTCCTGAGGTGATAAATTTTAATCTCTTCTCCTTCAGTCCCTAGCTCTTTGAAATATTTAACTATGTATGCACCGATAGTGAGGGGTAGCGTAGGCCAGGGCTTCTTCTTACCTTTGGATAGGACACTGGAGAAACCCGAGGACATTTGGTAACATATCTCTTGTATGAGCACCTTGTCCATAACGAAGCGAGGCATAGCATGAGGTCCCTTGAACGAGCCGAAGACTCGGATGAAAGTATATCCAGCGAACGGAAACCAATGCGCCACTTGGCCTAGAGTTTCCCTGGCTCGCCAAGACATACAAGGGGCGTCCTGGCCAAATAATTTCCTGAATAGTGCGGGGATGAATATTTGGGAAATTGGTTCTATATCATGCTTATACCTGGATTCCCAGAACACTTTGGTTTGTAGATGAATTGCATGGGTCTGCGTGGGATTCCAGTTATTTTCCCATCCCTCAAAATGTAGCCTTGCATAGACGGCATCCAATAGATAAGAGGCCATATATAACTCAGAAGACATTCCTTCATCTGGGGCCAATGCCGAGGACAAGTTTGTATGCATTGAGGTCATCAATATACCAGCCCAGTTGAAACGGGTGCCATGCACTATTACATATTCCATGATAGTAGCCCATGTGCCATTGAAGGTAGTGGCGTCGGGGCGCCTGTACAATCTGCAAAGCATGGAAGCTACTAATTTATAAACTTTTCTTAGGCCGGCCACCGGATATTATTGGTCTTTCTTGACTTTAAATTTGTCGGGCTCTGCCCACCACTGCCTGATAGTGTTGACTACGCAGACTGCATGGGCAAGAGCCCATCCTTCTGTAAATTTTTCTTCCTGTTGAGGCAAAGAGTAGTAGACATGGACATCCGAGCCTACGAGCGTTGCAAATGCTTTGCCTTCGCTGTCTCGGATCACGAACTTCTTGGGATCTGTTTTTTGTATGATCCAGTCTATCATTTGGGGACATGGAAATATGGCCGGATGAGCACCTGCGAGATGCAGCTTGGACCTTTTGACTTTTAAATATATCTCCCGATCCGGGAGGTCTTCTGGAAATTCTGCTTCCGTTATGGCGAACTCATGGTACACTTGGTACCATCGCATGCTGTCCCCTTTTGCAAATGCACAAAGGGTATCTCTGTATATTGAGGGTGGGGATACTGGAATGTCCATCTCGACCTCTTCCACTGCCACATGCTTGTCTTTCTTCTGAGATACTGGGGGTGCCATGTCGCTAGAATCCGAGAGAATAGTTATACACTCTGTGTCTGCTTCAAGTTCACCTGTCATATTCATGAAAGAATCCCATGATAAGAACGACATGATGATAAAAGACCAATTACAGTGTATCAATGATTTTAGCTGGGACACAAGAAAAATTGAAACAAAGGTCTACTGGGTCGCGGGGTCGCAGATTGAGAAAAAGAAGCCAACATGCGACCTTGCGACCATGCGATTGGGTCGCAGGGTCGCTAGGTCGTAAACCGTGAGAAAGTATGAAAATGCAACCTTGCGACCTTGCGACTAGGTCGCTGGGTTGCGGGGTCGCAAATCTCAAAAATTTTGGAAACTGTGACCTTGCGACCTTGCGACTAGGTCGCGGGGTCGCAAGTCGCGCTAGGGCTTCCCCAGGGTGTTTTGGGCGTGTGCGGCGTGAAGTGGTTTTCCCCTTAACTGGAAAAATGCGAAACAAAAAGGGACAAGATGGAGTCAAGGGCTAGCTTTAGGAGTAAGGAAGTAGCCATGAAAGCCAAGACTAGCAATGGTGATGATTTTGAGCACAGTGGGCACAGTGGGGGGAAACAGGAAACATAACAAAAACCCTGAGTAAGAAAAATAGCCAGTGGTTGAATCAAATGTACAATTTAAAGGCTAAGGGTGCCTGGGATTTAGCAAGAATGACCAAGAAGGAAACAGCAGGAGGGAAAGGCAACTTACCCAGAAAAATCGCGTGCCAGTTGACCTGTCAGAGCCGTTTTTCTATCTGCGGCATATGAAAAATGCGACCTAGCGACCTCGCTTATATAAAAAGGTCACATGTGCGAGCATTAAATGAGGTCACAAGGTCACAATTTGAGAAATTAGAGAGATATGTGACCTTGCGACCTTGCGACCTTGCGACCCGTGGGTCGCGGGGTCGCAAAGTCGCGAGGTCGCAGTTTTCCGGAAAAATTGAGTTTTGCGACCTTGCGACCTTGCGACCTGTGGGTCGCGGGGTCGCAAGGTCGCAGAGTCACAGTTTTTCTAAAAATGGAGTTTTACGACTTTGCGACTTAGGTTTCCAGACTCTTTACTTTGTTTTTCTTTAAGTTCAAGGGGCTCCAAAAAAAAATTTTAAGTGGGGTTTTTTGGAGGGTGTTGTAGAGGCTACAAGAGGAATGTAGATAATTCAAAAGATAAGAACACTAGTACTGCTATCAAGAAAAACGTAGAAATTTATCCTAAGAAGACAACATACAAACCCATCATTTTGGCTAAAAAAAATAGATTTAAACAAGGAGAAAAGTAGCCAGTCAAATGTTGAAAAAAGTACCCCTAGCACTTCAGCTAGTGGTCCTAACAAAACTATCCCAATTACCAGTCCAAACAAATTTCAACAAATCAAAACCACTGAAAATAATTCAATTGAAAAAACATATGTAAATATGAACAAATCAATTGTTCCTTTCAACCTTGAGGGAGAGATTTCCAAGATAAAAAATACCATCCCCCTAGCTGAACTAGTAACCCAAGAAGTGTACAAAAACCAAGTTTTAAAAGCTTTGAACCTAGGAAGTGATACTGACACCTTAAACTTGACAGATGACAAACCTGAGTTGTTGTTTGGTCTAGAAGTTGAAGGGAAATACCAAGAAGGGGTTGTTCCTCCCTTCTATGTTAGCTTGAACATACATGAGAAAATTTTACAAAATTCCATGCTAGATTCTGGAGCTTCACACAATCTGATGCCCAAGGTAGTAATGGAAAGCTTAGGCTTAGAAATTACTAAACCATACAAATATTTGTATTCATTTTACTCAATCAGAGTCAAATTTTTGGGTTTAATCAAAGATTTATGTGTTAACTTAGCTCAAATCCCTGCTAAGAGTCTAGTAATGGACATAGTTGTAGCTGAAATTCCCCCTAAGTATGGCATGCTCTTATCAAGATCATGGGGAGCCAAACTTCAGGGAAGCCTTCAAATGAACATTTCTTATGCCACCATCCCTGTTTTTAACCAAAGCAGAAGACTATACAGGGAATCTCACATGAAGTACATGGTGAGCAACATAGACAAACCAAACAATTCTCCAAACTATTCTATTCAATCAAGTTTAGATTCCTTTATCTTGTGCAACGAAGATGAACTTACTCAACAAGAAAAGGAAAACATAGATCCAAATAGTTTACTAGAACAATCAGAAACCCTCAAATCAGATACAAAACATTGGCAATCAACAGCAACAATAAAATGAAAATGAAGCAAATACACTTTGGACAATAAACTGTGATGGGTCCTGTAATAAGACAAGTGCAGGGTTAGGTGTTTGGATTCAAAATACGAATCAGATTTTTTCATACAAATTAGATTTCCCATGCACGAATAATATCGCTGAGTATGAAGCACTTCTCCTTGGCTTACAATTGCTTAAACAATTAGAAGCCCAAAATATATCAATCTTAGGAGATTTTGAACTTATCATAAGACAAATCAAAGGAGAATACTCAGCTAGAAATCCAAGGCTTAGGGAATATCGGAACACTGCCCTTGATTTATTGAAAAACTTTGAAAATTATGAACTTGTTTTCATTCCTAAAGCACTAAATCATCTAGCAAATGAACTCGCTTTCAATGCCAGCAATTTCCAAATACCTGAGGTAAATGAAAAAATTAGCGTAGAGGTAAAACACAGGCCTGCAGTGCCTGATAACGAAGATCACTGGCAAGTGTTTGATTCTAACAAACACATAGATGATTTCTTAAAATCAGAAAATGATTTCAACATACCAATATCAGAAACCAGCCATAAAGAAAACCGTTTGTATATTGAACAAATCCCAGAAGTTGAAATGACATATTCTGCTGATATAAATCATTATGAGAATCCTTTTGAAGCAGAGATAATTGACAACACAGACCAAGAAGACTTGGAAGTTTTACAATGCAAGAACGACACAATTCCAAGAGGTCTCACACCTTTAGAACACCTTTTCGACTTTAACGATGTAGCCGAAGAACCAAGAATGGAGCCTGTGGAAACAAATGTAGAAGAACATAACATAGGCAGCCTAGCAGAACCCAAGATGATCAAACTATCCAACACTCTCCCAGCTCACATAAAATTGCAATATATAGAGTTGTTCAAAGAGTTTAAATATGTTTTTGCTTGGGGGTACAAAGACCTGAAATCGTATGATACCAGAATCATTCAGCACAAAATCCCTCTCAAAGAAAATCAAAAGCCTTTCAAACAAAAGCTAAGGAGAATAAACCCTCTCTTACTACCTTTAGTTAAGGCAAAAATTGAAAATATGCATGATGCTGGGATCATAGTACCCATTAGATATTCAGAATGGGGAAATCAGGCTCTGTATTGACTTTAGAAATTTAAATAGAGCCTCTTTAAAAGACAACTACCCCTTAGCCAATATGGAACATATACTTCAAAGGCTAGTTGGGTCAAAAAGGATATCCCTCTTAGATGGGTTCTCAGGTTACAACCAGGTGTTAATGCTCCCAAGTGATCAAATAAAAAATGCTTTTACCACATCTTGGGGCACCTTTATGTATGTAAAAATGCCTTTCGAATTGATGAATGCAGGGGCCACCTTCCAAAGGGCCATGGACATAGCCTTCTCTAAAGATGTTGGCTATTTCATAATCATCTACCTTGATGACATAACCGTTTTCTCGAAAACTGATGAAAAACATTTGATTCACTTAAGGAAAGTTTTTGAGAAGTGTAGGAAATTTGGCTTGTCATTAAATCCCAAGAAGACTCTCTTTGGTCTCCAAGAAGGTAAACTTCTTGGCCATATAATTTCAGAAGAGGGAATCAAAATAGACCTTACAAGGATAGATGGCATATTACAAATCAGCAATCCAAGAAGCCTCAAAGAGTTGCAATCTTTCATTGGAAAGATAATTTTTTTGAGGAGATTTATCCCCAACCGTGCTGAGCTATTAAAAAAAGTTAAAAACATTCTTAAGAAATATGTAGGTGTAAAATGGACTTTACCAGCTAAACAATCATTCGAACTGGTCAAACAAGCTCTTACTCAAACACCAGTCCTAATTAGTCTAGATTTTACCAAAGACTTTTATATCTTTTCTTTTGCATCTGATCATACAATAGCTACAGTATTGCTTCAAAAGAATGACTTGGGGCAAGAACAACCAATATACTTCTCTAGTAGGGCCTTAAGAGATTCTCCTCTCAAATATAACATCATGGAGAAGCAAGCCTTAGCATTAGTGAAAGCTTTAAAAGATTTTAGATTCTATATTTTACATTCTCAAATAATTGCTTTTGTACCACATACTGTTGTCAAGGACATTCTAAGTCAAAACCCTGATGGTAAAAGGGGAAAATGGATTGCAACTATTCTGGAATATGACTTAGAAATCAGGCCCACCAAACTAGTTAAAGGGCAAGGACTAGCAAAAATTATGGCTGAGTCTAACTTCCAAGCACTAGACATGAATATGGTAGATGTGTTGGAAGAAATAGAAGAATCTAATGCTCCTTTCATTGAAGAAACATTTCTGAATTCTCCTTGGTATGCTGACATTATTTATGTGCTTTTATATTTGAATGCCCCTCCTTCTTTGTCTAAAATTAAAGCTACTTTTTTGAAACAAAAAGCTTTGAGTTATTGCATCTTAGATGGGGTATTATATTGGAAAAATGCTGTCGGAATTTTTCTTAAATGTTTACTTGAAGATGATGTAGGGAAAATCATGCATGAGTTGCATGACGGAGAATGTGGAGGACACCTCTATTGGAAGGCCACAGCAAAAAAAATTCTTGGATCTAGTCACTACTGGCCTACCCTTTTACCAGATACTCAGAAGTTAGTCATGTCTTGCCATAAGTGTCAAATTTTTATGGCAAAAAAAAACTCCTTCCTTTACCATTACATCCTATCAGAGTTGAGGCACCTTTTCAATAATGGGGTTTAGACTTCATTGGGCAAATTCACCCATCTTCCTCAGCTCAACATAAGTGGATCCTCATGGTCGTTGAATTCTTTACCAAGTGGATAGAAGATATAGCCTCCAGAAATGCTAATGACTCTGTCATTATCAAGTTCCTTGAAACAAATATCCTATCCAGATTTGGTTGTCCCAGAAAAATCATAACAAATAATGCTGCTGCTTTTAAATCTAAGAATATGGTTTATTTTTGTTACAAATATCACATAAACTTAGGCCATTCCACTGCTTACTATCCCCAAGGAAATGGATTAGCTGAATCTTCCAACAAGAGCCTCATCAATATCATCAAAAAACTGTTGGAACAGAATAAAAAATCATGGCACAATAAGTTGGTTCATGATTTATGGGCTGATAGGTTAACTACAAAGAAGTCAATAAATATGTCCCCCTATCAGCTGGTTTATGGTATGGATGCATTTTTTCCCACCTCATTAGGAGTTCTAGTTATGAAGCTCCTTCAAGAGGTACAGGTCGAAGAGAATGATATGCAGAGGAGAATCAATCAAACCATCCATTTACAGCAGACCAGAGAAGAATTCTATGAAAGGACATAGTTAGTCCAAGAAAATGTAAAGAAAATATTTGATAAGAGGACTAAGGCAAACGATTTCCAAGTTGGAAATGTTTTTCTTAAATGGGATTCAAGGAGAGAAGAGAAGGGAAAACATGGAAATTTTGAGAACTTGTGGAAAGGCCCCTATATTGTTCATGATGAGAGGGGTCCCAATGCCTTTTTCTTGAAAGAATTGAATGGAGAAGATCTGTATGGAGGTCCTATCAATGGCAGGATACTAAAGCATTACTTCTGCCAGGAGTCATGAGTTTCAAATATTTCTTGTTTTTCATTGTAAATATCATAGTCTGAATGTTGCATTCAAAGTTAGAAAAATAAAAAATACAAAAACAGTAAAAAAAAGGAAAAGAGGGCACATTGTAAAAACAATAAAGGTACAGCCCCATACCAAAAAAGAGAAGCAAAATCTGAAAGTGCGCAACCTCAAATGCCACTACTGAAACACACTTCTAGTTAGCCATACAGCCTAATCATGGCTAATTAGTTTTAAATTGACTTCTGATAGGTTTGTGAATTCGATTTGCTAAACATCTTAATCTTGGCTTATCAGTAGGTAGATTAGGTTAGAAATTAAAGGTTCAAACATGCTCAAAATCCGAACCTTAGTTCGCAAAGAAAAGAATGACTCCAATATGTTTCAAATTCTGAGTCAAAATAGTGGTAAAACTGGTTCTAATTAGCTCAAAATCTGAACCAGAAAACAATAAAAAACCAGCTCAAACAAAAAGTAAAGACAGAGCTAAAAAAAGATGAAGGAAGTGCTTGAACTTTCAGACCTTGAACCTTCCATTTTCATTTAATTTTCTACAAAGTAATGTCTATGTGCAGCTTGTTGTTTTATTCCATATATCAGCAACAAGTTTGACTATCCAACCTTGACTTGTATGCTTTTAAATTTCTGTTTTAGAAGTTACTGAATAAAAATCTGTTAGACTGTTTAATCCTAACAGATAGTAGATTAGGTAGAGAAATATATGAACTCAACTATTTAATCTGAGTTCATGGGAGGTAGAAATAGATTATATTTTATGCTTTCAAAAGAATAAAATGTTGTAAGAGAGTTTTCCAATTCAAGTACACTCTAAAGAAGAAAAAATGTTAGATTAGTAGGATTGGGTAGGTAGAAAGCTTGTGTTGATGAAAATCCATTATTTTTTATGGCTGCTAAATATTCTTTCAGAGAAAAAGAAGACCATCCGAATGAAGAAAAGGTAGCCCAATGGATAAGGCACTGATCAGCCTCCAGAGAATGCAAGTCTGAGATTCTTGATGCCTTTAAGAAGGCACCATCCCCAAGTGGAGCCACAGTTAGCCACCTATAAAATTCTGTCATGTCAAGTGGTGGCTAAATCATTTTGGATAGCCTTCAAGAAACAATTTTGTTGCCAAAATTGTTGATGCTTAAAGTCTTATGAATATATTCTATCCTTTGGTTAATCGTCACTGCTGTTCCCCTTTTTTGAACTTAGAAATTCTATTGTTTTTCCATGAAGAAAAGACTGCTGCAAAATCCCATTTTCCCCTCCTTCACTCAAAACTAACCTTCATTCCTTTTCCCCTTTATTTCCCATGGAATTCATCTATTTTTCATGATTTCCCTTCTTCCCTTCATGAAAATCCCCTTTACAAAGTCTAAATCTCATTTTCAGACTTTACCGAAACACCCAAATCCACCAAAAACCGTGAAAAATTTCATAAAAAATAAGTTTTTTAAGATGCAGGCTTAAGTCCCCTTGGGCTAAGCCTAAACCACTTCCCCACATATGCCTTGGTGCTGGAACCAAGCGCTTAGCCCATTAGGCTCTTATCACATCGGAAAAATCTGAGTGCGCAAGTTTATTTGCCATATAAAAACCTCTGATGCGATTAAGCCCTTCGTTTATAAACCCCCGATCCTATTATTATTTCATATAACCTCATAGCCCACATTTGGTGCTAAACATTGTTTAAAACCCATCTCCAATGCATATTGCCCTTTTTAAAATCAATAAACCCACTTTCCTAAGTTTCGGTCTAAACCCATTGAAGCAATGTTTTTTAATATGAATGGGTAGATTGAAAAGCCCCGCATCAAAGTTTCGATGCGATTAAGCCCCATTTGTATAAAATCCCACCCTCCATTTCTCTACATATAAACCTGTGCTCGGGACCAAGAGTTAAAGTCGCAAAGCGCTAATCGCATCGGATAAAATCAAAATGGGTAGATTGGAAAGCACGAAGGACCGATCCCGATTGGCCCTTTATATATATAAAGCCCCAAGCCTATGGCTCTTCATATAAATCCACGGCCCCACAGATGGGCACCAATTCTTTATACATAACCTGCCTCCGAAGTCAAACCTTAGTGTTTCATTAATTTTTTGGTTTTCATAAAGTTTTGAAGGGTTTTCCGTCGTTCAATATTTGAGACAATCCCCACCATTGATCTAAAGCCGATCAAACAGTCGGTGCAAAATCAGATCGCAGTTTCCTATCAGGCGCATTTGTTCCCCACCCTTGATTGGTCACCTTCCGATGCATCCTCCACCATTGATCTGATCTGCAGATCGACGGTCAGCGCTTAATCGCATCGGCACCATTCAACTTCTTCCCCCTCCACCGATGGCATACTCCGATTGCATCTGGGCCATCCACGTGTCAAGATCGGATGGTCCAAAAGGCGTCTCCCGACTTTGGTTAAATTTTATACACCCCTCTCATAATGTTTCTCGGCCAATCACAGCCGTTGATCTTTGCAGATCAACGTTCCTTATTAACCCTTCTCCACCCTTGTATTATTTTCGTTCATACCCCAGATCACATCTCAACCGTCGATTTGTTCCATCCAACAGCTCATATTTAACCCGACAGGCCCGACCCCTGCGGGTCTTGCCCCCCTCCAGATCTAATCTCCACCTTCGATCCCCTGATCAGACGGTCCATAATAAACCACTCTGTCTCCTATCTGCTGCGCATCTATCCAGTATCACACTCGATTCTCCACTGTCAGATCTGAGTCCTCAGATCCAATGGTCGAAGCGCGTTTTTGCGTAAATTTAAGCGTTAAGGTTAATTCCTGAAAATCACACGATATAGGTAGTATTAAAAATACACATGGTGGCCTCAGACGCATATCGAGTTCAAAAAGGCAAACCCGCTTTTCTCCCATTTTGTCGCGTGATACCATCGATTTTTTAAGCCAAAACCGCCTTTCCCATTTACACTATAATCCATTGCGTTCTCTCCCCACCGTTGATATTTGTAGATCAACAGCTCAGATCTAATTTCTCATTATACTATCGACCTCTGCCTTTCTCGAAGGACTTCGCAGAGCGATCTCTAGCGTTGATTTCATGGGCGGATCTGATCCGATGGTCCATGACCATCCCGAAACCCCAAATTTTCTTTCAATGTATTTCTCTCCGCCAAAGGACTTTAACCACATTTCCTTTTTATTTCTTATGTTTTCATCAAAAAGCGGCCCTGCTTCATTATGTCTCCCCGGTCGCTCCCCACCGTTGATCTTTACAAGATCAATGGCTTCGATATAAACTTCCACCGCTTATCCATCAACCGGCCCCTTTTGATCTTTGCACGCAATCTCCACTGTTGGATGCTGTCAGCCAATGACCATGCTCCGAGCCGAAGCCTCCAAAGTAGTTTTTACCAAATATGTAGGATTTCTTAATTGTTTTTTTATGTTGCAGGATTTAAAAGGTTTTTTTTTTCAAAATTTTTTAAAAGAAAATGAGAGCCGAGGGTCTCTATCCTCCAGAATTTCATTCATCATTAAAGAAATCCATATACAGGGTTCATATTTAACGTTTCATCAATGACTCATTGGCATTGATGCCATATGGACCTTGTACACACCTACACATCAACAAGACACAGTAATATTAAATCAAATCAAAGAGTATCAGTGTTGAAGACCCAGACATAGCAGAAATGAAGGATTAAATGTTAATTATACATTTTAAATGGATTACGGCTAAAATTTGATTATCAAAGGCCCAATCCATTGAATTAAACATAGTTAAAGGAAAATCAAGGATATTTATTGGACAGAGGATACCTCCACTACCACATCATAGGAAAATTGATTCCTCTCAGCCACTAGATTGCCACCTGTGACTTCACAACATTCAAACAAAAGCCGAGTAATGACCAAAACAGAGCATATCTGCCCCTTACAGCTGAATAATTATTTCAAATCAAAGAAGCTAATATAAACTATCAGCAGAGTTATTGCAAAAGACAAAATTTAGGCCTAATTAAGCCTAACACAAAGAATTAAAGCAAATTAACAGTGATTAAAGAAGGACAATCATATCTATCAGTTTGAGAAAGCCTCCACTGCCACATCAGAGGCTAATTGAATCCTCTCAGCTACCAAAAGCCACCTGTAGCCTCAAAGCATTCAAAGAGGCATAGTTATGATTAGAACAGAAGATATTTGCCCCAATACAACTGAACAGTTATTTCAAATCGAAGAAACTAATTTAAACTGTCAGAGAAGTTATTACAAAGATAAGAAAGAGCCTTAAAGTCAAAAAAATCTTCCTAGCAAACTTAATACTTAATGTAAACCAATTAATACAGAGGAAGTATCAAAAAATTTCTCCATTGAGCCCCTCAAAGGCCGAGAAGCATTAATCTATATTTATTGAACTTATAGATCTTTTCTCTCATCCCACCTCCTCATTTTCTTATAAAATCTTCTTGAGGAGATCATTGTAAAGGGTTGGTTGCAGAACTTTGATATAATACTTGTGCTCGAAACTTTCTACATGTAAATAGTGCTCAGAGGCTCTTGAAGCTCTGTTTGTGATCAAATAAGTTAGGCTGAGAAGAGAAGACGATTTTTGAATTGAAACATTTGACTTGAAGAATGTAACTGGATTGACATCAATATACAAGATGATTCTTGGGATCCTGGTCTATATCACTGGTGAAGTGCTTCTTTCTGTGTTATTGTTTTCCTTTCATGTATGCCATTTTTTCCACTTATTCTCTAATAAAGAACAACAAGCATAGAGTTAGGATTTACTATTTACAGTACCCTTCTCTAACTGATAAGCTTCATCTCAATGTTTTCCTCCAAATTGTGTCTTTAATAATGTCTTAAGTTAAGTGTAAACATTATCAAGGAATGTTGGTTTGTCCCTGTCTTGGTGTGCGAAGCTTGAAAAGTAGTTCTTGAACGATATTTTCATTATATACTCAGTAAATATAGATTAGAAAAGTTTATGGTTTGCCCTGTCTTCTAGTTCTTTCTCCAAAGGTAATTCTGAAAGTTTCCCTAAGAGTATGCTGAAAGCAGTTTAGATTTAAAAGTACATTATCTGATCTTAGGCTGAACTTCGTTTTTCTTATCTATTTTCATCCCTTCTGAAAGTAATTACGTGGATTACTGGATTGTTTGTCTGATAAGTTAGCTTTAATACAAGCTTGTCCAAAGAAGTCTATGGTTAGCCCTGTCCTTTGGTTGGTTTTAAACAATTACTTAAAAGGATTTTCTTGTTTGGAAAGACTGATAAATCCTAGTTGAAATTATTGTCTTTTTCCAACCCGTCAACACTTTTATTGTTCCATTCCATCATCTAATCTAAAATATATTGTGATATAGATGACTTTCCCCTTGGATCACTCTTGAAATTGTTACACAATTAAACCCTTTTATGACTCCATAGCCCAATGGAATAAAAACCACCATCATATCTATCATATCAACCAAATCTTGTTCTGTTTCCTTATACCTTCGCCCCTTTGGAACTCTTTCATTTTAGGACTTTCCAATCAACTAAAAATCATGCTCAACCATCCAAAACCAAACGAAAACCCTTGTTCTTAATAACTAGCCTAATATCACTCATAAAAGCCTTGAAGATAGTTCAATCTTTGCACTTATTAGAGAGATCCCTCTCTGGATTCAGGAGGGCTAGATCCTAGAATCCCAAAGTGGTTCAAGTGTTCTCCCCGCAGCTTCAGTCTCACCAATATGCTAAAATTACGGGGAGCTAACACCAGTAATTTCAAGATTGGTGACAAAGTGTAAAAGTGGGACTCAACGAGAGAAGACAAGGGCAAGCATGGGAAATTTGATAACTTATGGCTTGGCCCTTATCTCATTCATTCTACTACTGGTAACAATGCTTATTTTTTGCAGGAATTGAATGGAGCTGAACTGTTTGGGGGTCCTATCAATGGCAGGATGCTAAAACATTATTTCTCTTGATCCTATCATGTTTGGAAGCCTTTTTATATTTTTTTCTCATTATAAATATTTCATCCATCATTGCATTCAAAGTTAGAAAAATAAAAAATACAAAAAAATAGAAAGAGAAAAGAGGGCAGATTGTAAAAACAAGAAAGGTACAACCCCATACCAAAAAAGAGAAACAAAATCTGAAAGTGTGCAAGCTCAAATGGCACTCCTAAGAAACACACTTCTAGTTAGTCATACTTCTTAATCATGACTAATTAGTTTTTAAATTTACTACTGATAGGTTAGTGAATTAGATTTTCCAAATAGCTTAATCTTGGCTTATCAGTTAGGTAGATTAGGATAGAAAATAAAGGTTCAAACAAGCTCAAAATCTGAACCTAAGATTCAAAAAGAAGAATGACTCTAATTTGTTTAAAATTTGAGTCAAAAAACAGAAGTAAACTAGTTATTATAAGCCCAAAACTTGAACTAGAAAAGAATGTAAGACAGCTAAAACAAAAGTAAAAAACAGAGATGAAGAAAAAGAAGAATGTTCCTAAAAACTTTCAGATCTTAAGCCTTCAACATTTTGATTCAATTTTCTCCAAATTATTATCTATGTGCAGCTTGCTTTTATGCCATAGATCAGCAACAAGTTAGACTGTTCAATCCTGACTTGTATGCTTTTAAATTTCTTGTTTCAGAATTTATAGAATAAAAATCTGTTAGACAGTCCAATCCTAACAGATAGTAGTTAGGTAGAGAAGCTTATGAACTCAACTGTTAAATCTGAGTTCATGGAGAGATAAGAAGTAGACTTACATTATTTTTTTGTTTTCAAAAGAATAAAATTTTGTAAAAAGAGTTTGCCAATCCAAATGCACTCTTAAAAGAAGAAAAAATGTTAGATCAGTAGGATTGGGTAGGTAGAAATATTTTTTGATAGAATTCCATTGTTTTTTCATGGCTGCTAAAATTATCAGAATAGAAAAAGATCATCTAAGGGAAGAAAGTTGTAGCCCAATGGATCAGGCATTGATCATCCCCCCAGAGAATCCAAGTATGAAGTTCTTGATGCCTTCAAGAAGGCACCATCCTCATGTGGAGCCACTGTTAGGCACCTATAAAATTTGCCATATCAAATGGTGGCTAAATCATTTTTTGAAGCCTTCAAGAAAAATTTTTATTGCCAAATTGTTAGTTCTTGAAGTCTTATGAAGATGACTTATCCTTGAGTTAATCTTCACTGTTGTTTCCCTCTAAATTCTGAAAATCTGTTGTTTTCTTGAAGAAAAGACTGCTGCAAAAGCTCCATTTTTCCCCTCAATTTTCCCCTCCTTTCACTCATAATTAACCTCCATTTTATCCCCTTTTTCCCCATGAAATTCCTCTATTTTTCCTCATTTCCCTTCTTCCCTTCATAATAACCCCTTTAATAAGGTTTAAAACTCCTTTTTAAACCTTACCGAAATCCCCAAAATCCTTTGAAAATCCTTAAAAAATCATAAAAAACCCATTTTTACATTATAGGCATAAGCCCCTTTTGGCTAAGCCCTAAACCACTTCCCCACCATGCGACCTGGTGCTAGAACCAAGCGTTAAGGCTCAAGGCGCTTATCACAATTGGGGAATTCATGTGAAGCACATTTCTTTTGTTACATTAAATCTCCGATTGCGATTGGCCCCTTTTCTTCTAAACTCCCGATTCCTTTATCTTTACACATAACCTCGAGCCCCACAATCGGGTGCTAAAGAATTATAAAACCCCTTCCCAAAAGCATACTTTCCTTTGCATTTTATAAAAATCTGATTTTCTTATGTTTCAAAAAGTCCCAACGGTTCATTGGTTGGGCGTATCCCAACCGTTGATCTAAAGTTGATCAACGATCTTTGGGATCTCACATCGGAGTTTTTCATGGGTTGCATTTGAATATTTTATTACCCCCTCCCGATTGGTGACCTTTCAATGGTTTCCCAACCATTGATCTTCCCTGCTAGGCCCAGATCCGACGGCTCATATCACTCTGTTCATAAGACCATCCCTCCGACTTTTGACCTCCGATTCATTCCTAACCATTGATATGGTCCTGAGATCAATGGTCCACATATAATTGCATCAGCTCTTTTTTCCCCTTGCCCCCGCTAATCGCAATATTCCGATTGCATCTGGGCCGTCCATTTGCATTCATTCGATGGTCCAGATTGAAGCCCTCAACCTTTTTTAATTTCATGCAAACCCATTGTGTAATATTTTTCGGTGAATCTCCGCCGTTGATCTCTGCAGATCAATGGCCCGCATTAACCCAAACTCCGCCTGACCCTCGTCTTATATTTTATTCCATTTAACCCCAAGATTTTTGTCGACCGTTGATCTATTTCATCCAATGGTCCAGATTAAACCTGATAGGCCCAACTCCTTTGGGTCCTACCCTTCCCCAGATTAAATCTCCATCGTCCATTCCTTGATCCGGCAATCTAGGTTAAAACCACCTTAACCCTGCCCCACCTCTTTTCGCCCATGCATCTCCTCGCCATCGCGCTCTCCTCTCGACCGTCCGATCTAAAGCCCCAGATCTGACGACAATCGTGCAGTTTCACGTAAATTTAAGCCCGAAAGATAATGTTTCAAAATTACGCGATGAGGGCGGTTTTAAAAGGCCACGTGTCGGCCAGTAAGGCATATCGCGTTCAAAAAGTTAAAACCGCCTTCCTTCCTTTTCATCGCGCGAAACTAGTGGTTTCTTCAGCTGAAACCACCATTCCCATTCCCTTTGCATTTTCTCATAAATAATCTCCACCGTTGATCTCTGCAGATCAACGGTCCCAGTTTAATCTCACCCTCAGTTCATCGCCCTCCCCCCTTTGCTCCACAGAACTTCATCGATCAACCTCCGCCGTTGATCTCTGTGGAATAATCCAATCTAACGGCCCAGATTTCATCTAACCATTGAAATATCACCCTCTGCCCATCCTCCAAGGGACTTCATTGATCAACCTCCCCGTTGATCTCTATGGCCTATCTAATCCGATGGCCCAAAATCCTCCAAGAAACCCCAAATTTCATTTATGCCTTTTTCGCTGCTGATTAAGGTTTTTGCCCAGTTTCTTTGTAATTTCCCCATTTCATTATAAATTTGACCCCCTCTACATTATATTTCCATGATCAATATCAACCGTTGATCTTTGCAGATCGACGACCCTGTCTTAATCTCCCCACCGTTTATCCAACTGCCTCTCATCTGACCCTCATGAAGCAATCCTTGCCGTTGGATGCTTTCATCCAACAGCTGTGATCTAACCTCAACATCCAAAGCAGTCTGAACCCAAATACGCAGGATTTTCTTAACTTTTTCTTTGATTGTGTAGGTTTTAAAGGTTTTTCAATTTTTTAAAAGAAAATTGAAGGTCGGGGATGACGATCCCCCAGGACATCATTCATCAAATAATATCATTCTACAGGGTTCGACACCATGTTTTATCAGTGCCTCATGAGCACTGACACCATTATAAAACTCTGTAGCACCTGCACATCAACAAGACACCGCAAAACTTAATCAAGCAAAGAGTATCAATGTGAAAGGATCTAGTCACAACAGAAAAGAAGAATTGAAGATTGTTTACACAGTTTTGATGGATTACGACAATAAATCGACTATCAAAAGCCTAATCCACTCAATTAAACACAGTTTGAAGAATAGAAGACAGAATTTAGCCCTAATTAAGCCTAACACACAGAATTAAAACAAATTAGCAGTGTTTAAAGAAAAACAATAATATCTATCAGTCCGACAAGCCTCCACTGACACATCAGAGGCCAATTGAATCCTCTTAGCTACTAGAAGTCACCTGCAGCCTCAAAGCATTCAAAAAGGGGCCTAGTTATTGCCATAACAGAAGATATTCGCCTCAAGATAGTGGAACAATTATTCCAAATCGAAGAAAATAATTTAAACTGTCAGAGAAGTTATTACAAAGATAAGAGATAGCCTTAAAGTCAAATACTTTAATCCACTAAGCCTCAAAAGCATAATAGAGTTATGAAATAGAGATATAGAACAAATGTATTCCTGCCTTATGCTTTGCATAGTTTTCAAGGCAGAGAATTGCATTAACTGTAAAATTTATGATACTCGAACCCTAGAAGCTCTTCCACCTCCTCATTTTCCTATAAAATCTTCTTGAGGAGCTCATTGTAAAGGGCTGGTTGTAGAAATTTGATGTAATACTTGTGCTCGAAATTTTCTACATGAAAATATTGTCCAGAGTCTCTTGAAGCTCTGTTTGTGATAAAATAGGTTAGGCTGAGAAGAGAAGATGATTGCTGAACTAAAAAATTGGACTTGAAGAATGTAACTGGATTGACATCAATATACAAGCTGATTCTTGAGATCCTGGTCTATATCATTGGTGAAGTGCTTCTTTCTGTGTTATTGTTTTCCTTTCATGTATGCCATTTTTTCCATTTATTCTGTGATAAAGAACAACAAGCATAGAGTTAGGATTTATTTTTTACAGTACCCTTCTCTGACTAATAAGCTTTATCTCAATGTTTTCCTCCAAATTGTGTGTTTAAGAATGACTTAAGTTAAGTGTAAACATTATCAAGGAATGTTGGTTTGTCCCGGTCTTGATGTGCGAAGCTTGAAAGGAAGTTCTTGAATGTTATTTTCATTATGTTCTCAGTAGATTTAGACTAGGAAATTGTATGGTTTGCCCTGTTTTCTAGTTCTTTCTCCAAAGGTAATTCTGAAAGTTTCCCTAAGAGTATGCTGAATGCAGTTTAGATTTAAAAGTATCTTATCTGATCTTAGGCTGCACTTTGTTTTTCTTGTATGTTTTCATCCCTTCTGAAAGTAATTATGTGGATTACTGGATTGTTTGTCTAATACTTTAGCTTTAATACAAGCTTGTCCAAAGAAGTCTATGGTTAGCCCTATCCTTTGGTTGGTTCTAAACAGTTACTTAAAATGATTTTCTTGTTCGGAAAGACTAATAAATCCTAGTTGAAATTATTGTCTTTTTCCACCCCTTCAACACTTTTATTGTTCCATTCCATCATCTAATCTAAAAGATCTTGTGATATAGATGACTTTCCCCTTGGACCACTCTTGAAATTGTTGCACAATTAAACCCTTTTATGACTCCATAGCCCAATGGACTAAAAACTAGACTCATATCTATCCTATCAGCCAAATTTTGTTCTGACTGCATATACCTTCACCCCTTTGTAACTCTTTCATTTTAGGACTTTCCACTCAACTAAAAATCATGCTCAACCATTCAAAACCAAACGAAAACCCTTGTTCTTAATAACTAGCCTAATATCATACCCAAAAGCCTTAAAGAAAAATCAATCTTTGCACTTATAGAGAGTGTTCTCTCTCTGGATTCAACAGGGCTAGATCCTAGAATCCCAAAGTGGTTCAAGTGTTCTCCCCACAACTTCAGTCTCACCAGTCTGCTGAAATTACAAGGAGCTAACAGCTTCTTCTATCTTGGAAAGTGGAAAATGATGGGGGGGAAAGTTAAAAGAGGCCCTTTATAGTTTTTTTGAAAAAATAAATTTAAAAGACAAACCCACTTTTGCAAAGTTAAAGTTTCCCCATATTTTCGGTATGCCTTTTAACTGATATTTCGCTGTAAAAAACGCTTTAGACATATTTTTGAAAAATTTTCACTTATGCCTCTATCATCCTTTTGTAGAAAAATCCTTTGACAAGGAGGCTTTTGTTGGGGGTAAAATAGTTGAGATGGAAATCAGGGATACATTTGCTTTCTTGGGCCATTTTGATATTTTTGCAGATGCCTATATTTCATTTTTTGTTGGTCCTTTCTATAAGTCTTTGAATGTACTTGAAAAACATTAGCTTCTCAAACTGATACTCTTTGCATGCCTTCTAATTTTAAGAAGGAGGCTTTGTCATATTTAATAGCCTTTCAAAACCTATTTATCATTTGTAACAAAATACTCAATGTGTACTTTATGGGGTTGAGGTGACTTCTATCTTTGTAGCCTTTATGATGGTTTCTTGCTTGTCATCATTGTTTTGTTAACCAACTATAAAAAACACCCTGATTCTCTTTTACATACAAGCCTGCTGCCTTTGTCTTGTTTGTGTCTGCCTCTCGGTGATGATGACATCTTTTTACCTTACCTCTTCTTATTGTTGATGGAAACCTTGGTTATTCATTGTAAAAATGTGAACAAGGGTAGCTGCCCCTTGCAGTATTTGTGCTATTTAAGCCAAGGAGGCTTTTCTTGAACGATTGTTGATTAATTTTAGATCAAATTTCTTGATTTTATTTCTCTTTAAACACAATCTCTTCATGCATAAAGGCACATTTTTCAGGGTACCAAATCCATCCTATGACTGAGTGAGACCTTAGGTGACCTTATGGGGGCTTTCTTGGACTTGGATTTTGGACTGAGACTTAGACTTAGGGATCACCAAGTGTGAGATAGGGTATATGATAGGCTCAATGTATTTGAAGATCCAAAAATCAATCATACTTGACTATCCAAGAAGGGTCTATATAGATAATTTGAGACCATCAGTGTTTGGGAGTATCATGTGAGACATAACAAAGCTATTTGATTGGTAGGTTTAGGTGGTAGTGGGGATTTTTAGGCAAAACAAAAATAGAGGATTTGGGCCAAGGTGACAATTTAGGGTTAAAATAAATGGCTCGAGCCCATGATGGGTCTTCCGGGAGTAGTGGGCTAGTCATGACTATATAGGATGATAAAATAGTGAAAATCTTACCTTAAGGATAATGAAGGCAGTGAGATTTCTAGAACTCATAATGTTCTATAAATTTTGTTTCTATAAATCTAGGAATAGTCATTTAGTCATCATCAAGGAAAAAAATTATTGATGACTAACATCCACCGAAGAGATGATGGAATCAGGGGAGGTCTGAGACTTTGGTTCGTAATATGTCAATTGGTCAATGGTGACTATCTTTCCGTTGTGAGGGAAGGACATCTTGCGGTGAACTGCAGATGGGACAACAGACATAGCATAGGTGTAGCTACGACCCAATAGAATTTTGTAATCTAAGGGGACATCAATGACTTCTACGTTAATGAAAACAGTCTTGCCCGCAAGATTAATAGGACAATTTCAGAATAGGCCAATGGGCTAGGAGGCGTGGCTATCCCACGCTAGGAGAGTGATCGTGGAAGGAGCCAGCTCTAGTTATCCAAATTGCTTCCAAAATGAAGCAGATATCACACAGGTGGATGCCCCCTCATCAATGATAAACCAGGAAATGTTGGAGTTTCAAATTTTGACTGGGATTTGGAAGGCGACGGAAGCAGGAAGAGGAGGATTTTCTGACTGGTCAACATCGAAGACGATCAAATGATCATCGGAAGGATCTACAGTGCCCATGGTAGATAGTAGAGATTTTTGTTGTGAATGGCACGACTGGAGGAGTTCCAGTGTTGAAATGGCAGCAGAAGATTGCGCCAAATCATCTACTATACTATACAAATCGGTAGCTTTACCAGAAACAACATTTCGGTGTAGTGGTCCCTTTGGGATCTTGGTATGAACCTCCACCTTATGCTGAGGGATCTACAAAGGACCATTAGGTGTCGAAAGAGGTTCTGTAGAGACCGAAGGAGGTGGCTCGGGGACAAACGTAGCGGGAGGCTTGTTTTACTATCGGGACCGAGTCTAAAGATTGAGGTCAACGGTTATAGGTTGGTCAGATTTCATCATGAGAAGCTGGTAATCATAGGTACCAGATGGAAGAGTTTGAGTGGCCACCTAACCTTCAGGTGGTTGGGTAGCCACAAATCCTTGTTGAGGGAAAGGATTAGTAAACACAATCACCTGACTAGGCGCAACACTGGGAGGGACGAAAGGGAAGGCTTGTTATCCTCGCAATTCTGCTTGAGACTCCCACATCTACTTCATCAGTGGTAAAATAGGATAATCGTGTGTGAAATGACTGTAAACACCACAACAAGAACAAGTTTGGTTTGTGGGAACATGCCTGTCCTGCTTGGGCTGAGTGCCCTATTGCTGGTTAGTAGTGTTAGGTGCATTATTTTGAGGATTAGGTCCAGGATTACTGGGAGAAAATTGATTTTGAGTTCATTTCCTCTTCTTTTTTAAAGGAGGAGGATTAGTCACACCCTGTTGTGCATACACTTGCTCCTAAGGGGGTGGTGGTTGCTATTGTAGTGGTTGAGAAGGAAAGAGAGGTGGAGGTGATAATGCTGGAGGAGTGTTGGGTGTGGAGCCTGATTATCTTGTTTACTTTGTATCACAGCATTGGACCCCTGTACCTTAAAAGGGGCGGCAACGCCGCCCGAAATTAATCGCTGCCGTGGGGGGTCCAGGGGGGGCGGTAGCGCTTTTCGGAGCCCCCCCTTGGCAGGGGTTTTCGGGGGCAGCGCCTCCGAAGCTAAAAACAGATGTAAAATTACCTTGTAAAAGTATAGTAATTTCTAGTCAATCTGGGCCGTTCATTAGGCAAATGATCTGACGGTAGAAGTTATGTTTAGATTAGGGTTTTTTTCCCTAGAAGGCAACCCCTCGTTTTTATGAGGGCATTGTATTGCAGCCGTGTATTGTATGTGTATTCTCGGGGCGAGAAACAGAGAGGGAGACTGTGAGAGAGAACAGAGGATATTACACTGGATCTGCTATAGGTTTTGTCTCTTTATTTTTGCTAGATAATAGAAAGGAAGGACTTGCTGTTCGAGGTGGACGTAGCCCAAACTGGGTGAACCACGTATATCTGTGTCTCTCTGGTTTTATGTGTTTTGTGTGCTTGTATTTTCTTCATATTTTATGTTTTGCATTGCTCCATAATATATAATTTTCTAACAACTGGTATCAGAGCTGAAGGTATATTTGGCTGATAAACTCGCAGGAAAGAAGGGTTCCTAGTTCGAGTGGGAGCAATGGTGGATGATGGTAAGTTTAGGGTCGAGAAATTTAACGACCAAAACTTCCCGCTGTGGAAGATGCAAATGGAATATTATCTGTATTAGAAAGATCTATACCTACCATTGAGCGGAAAAACAAAGAAGTCGGCGACCATGACAGATGCGGAATGGAACATTCTCGATAGAAAGGCACTAGGAACAGTAGGGTTGTGTCTTGCAGCTTCACTCGCCTTCAATATTTCGAAGGAAACAAAAATAGAGGGTTTGATGTAGACGTTGGCGAAACTATATGAAAAACCCTCGGCCTCAAACAAGGTATTTCTTATGAAACGACTATTTAATATGAAGATGTCGGAAGGTGGATCTGTTGCAGACCATTTAAATGAATTTAATATAGTTACCAGTGAGTTAAGTTCTGTAGGGGTAAACTTTGATGATGAAGTTAGAGCTCTGTTATTCTTGTGCTCATTGCCAGAGAGTTGGAATGGTTTAGTAATGGCCATTATTAACTCTGTCTCTGGATCTAGTACTTTAAAGTTTGATGATGTTGTTGGTGCTATCCTTAGTGAGGAAATGCGACGGAAAAGCTCCGGTGAGACATCAGGTAATGCTTTGAGTGCAAAGTCTAGGGGAAGAAGAATGGAAAGAGGAAAGAGCTCGTGATATCGCAGTAAATCAAGGAAAGGCAGATCCAAGTCCAGATCGGGGATAGTGTGCTGGAATTGCGGAAAGAAAGGACACCTAAAGAAAGACTGTAGATCTCGGAAGGGAAAAGAAGGAGATACACAACAAGAAAACAATCATGAAGCAAATGTGACAGGTGATGTGTTACAAGATTCTTTGATTCTTTCTTTTGAAAATGTTACTGATTCTTGGGTTGTAGATTCAGGGGCTTCATTCCATGCCACACCCGATAAGAAATATTTTCATGACTATGTTCAAGGAGATTTTGGACAAGTTCGTTTGGGTGATGATAAACCCTGTAAAATTGTTGGAATGGGTAAAGTTCTTGTAAAACAACATAATGGAAACCAATGGATACTAAAGGAGGTAAGGCATGTTCCAGATCTGAAGAAAAATCTGATTTCAACAGGGCAGTTAGGCGGTGAAGGTTGTGTGACAACTTTCACAGATAAAACTTGGAAGGTCACCAAAGGAGCGCTGGTAATAGCAAAAGGTGAAAAGGTTGGTACATTGTATTTATGCAATGGTATTTATAACTCTATTAATGCTTTAACTTCCAAAGGAGCAGATGCAGGATTATGGCATCATAGGCTCGGACACATGAGTGAGAAGGGAATGAAGATTCTTCACTCAAGAAATTTGTTGCCAGGTTTGAAGAATGTTGATTTGGATTTCTGTGAAAATTGCATTTATGGAAAACAAAAGAGTCAGATTTCTCAGAGTTGGGAAAGAAAAGAAGAGCAAAAAATTGGAGCTTGTGCATACAGATGTATGGGGACCTGCTCAGGTATCATCTCTCGGTGGCTCTCACTATTATGTTACGTTTATTGATGATGCAACTAGAAAAACTTGGATTTATTGTATTCAAAATAAATATGATGTATTTGATACCTTCAAGAAATGGAAAGCTTTGGTTGATATTGAGACAGGAAAGAAGTTAAAATGTCTTAGATCAGAAAATGGAGGTGAATATTGCAGCAAAGAGTTTGATAGGTACTGTTTAGAGCATGGAATTCGTAGAGAGAAGACAGTTCCAAGAACACCACAAGAAAATGGTGTGTCAGAAAGGATGAACAGAACAATCATGGAGCGTGCAAGGTGCATGAGATTGCATGCAGGATTGCCTTTACAATTTTGGGCAGATGCTGTAGATACTGCCGTTTATCTAATAAACAGAGGGCCTTCAAGTTCCTTGGATGGTGGTATTCCAGAGGAAGCATGGACAGGTAAAAAGGTAAACTACTCTTTTTTAAAGCCTTTTGGTTGTGAGGCTTTTGTCCATATTAATAAAGAAAATAGAACAAAGCTTGAGGCAAAATCAAAGAAATGTACCTTTATTGGATATGGTGCTAATGATTTTGGTTATCGCTTATATGATTATGAAAATCAAAAAATCATTAGGAGCAGAGATGTAATATTCAATGAAAAGGTCTTGTATAAGAATCAGTTGTAGGAAAAGAAACAGGAAAAAGAAAGCAAGGAATACATGGTTCTTGATGAGATAACTGAAAAAGTAAAGGTGCCTGGAAATAATAATAATCAACATTCACAGCAGCAGCAACCACCACAACAGCAACAGACACCTCAAACACCTGAAAGTGGTGTTAGAAGATCTACCAGGATAAGTAGACCCCCTGAACGATACTCTCCCTCATTATATTATTTATTGTTGACTGATTCTGGTGAACCTGAATGTTATGAAGAAGCAATGCAGGTTGAAAGCAGGAAGAAGTGGGAGCTAGCCATGGAAGAAGAGATGGACTCCTTAATGCATAACCAGACTTGGGACTTAGTCAAGTTGCTTGCAGGTAAAACAACATTGCAGAATAAATGGGTTTACAGGCTGAAGGAAGAAGATGGAGGAAAACAGAGGTACAAAGCTAGACTTGTGGTGAAGGGGTTTTCACAGAAGAAAGGTATTGATTTTGATGAAATATTTTCTCCTGTTGTTAAAATGAATTCAATCAGAACTATTTAAAGTCTTGTAGCAGCGGAATATTTACATCTTGAACAGTTAGATGTAAAGACAACATTTCTCCATGGAGATTTGGAGGAAGAGATATACATGCAGCAACCAGAAGGATATGAGGTAAAAGGGAAAGAAAAATTGGTGTGCAGGTTAAAGAAGAGCTTGTATGGCTTAAAACAGGCCCCAAGGCAGTGGTATCTAAAATTTGACAGGTTTATGTCCGAACAAGGTTATACTAGATGTCACTCTGATCATTGTGTTTATCTGAAAAGGAAAAATGATGGCAGCTATATTATACTGTTATTGTATGTAGATGACATGCTTGTTGCAGGGTCTAACATGCAGGAAATAAATGTGCTCAAAAGAAAATTGGCAAATTCATTTGCAATGAAGGATTTGGGAGCCGCAAAACAAATCCTTGGTATGAGGATAGCTAGAGACAGGAAAAATCACAAATTAACACTGTCTCAGAATGAGTACATAGAAAAGGTGTTGAAAAGATTTAATATGCAGAATGCAAAACCAGTTAGTACACCTTTTGCTAGACATTTCAAACTTAGTAAGGAGATGTGCCCAAAGACCCAAGAAGACATGGATTATATGTCTAAAGTTCCATATGCATCAGCAGTTGGAAGCTTAATGTATGCAATGGTCCGCACAAGGCCTGATATTGCACATGCAGTGGGAGTTGTAAGCAGGTACATGAAAAATACAGGAAAAGAACATTGGATGGCAGTAAAATGGATTCTCAGATATTTGAGAGGTACCACAAATCAAGCATTATGCTTTGGTGGTTCAAACATTGCTTTACAGGGATATGTTGATGCAGATATGGCAGGTGACAGAGATAATAGGAGGAGCACTACAGGATATGTATTTACTGTAGGTGGAACAGCTGTCAGTTGGGTTTCAAAAATCCAAAGTGTTGTTGCACTTTCAAAAACAGAAGCAGAGTATGTTGCTGCTACAGAGGCTAGTAAAGAAATGATTTGGTTACAAAGGTTTATGGATGAATTGGGTAAGAAGCATGATATGGGCACACTATACAGTGATAGCCAAAGTGCTATTCATCTTGCAAATAACTCAGCATTTCATTCCAGGACTAAACACATACATCTCAAGTACCATTTCATACGGTCAGTATTAGAAGATGGAGAGTTGAAGCTGCAAAAGATACACACTAGCTAGAATCCTGTTGATATGCTAACAAAAGTTGTAACCAGGGAGAAACTGAGAATGTGCTCAGTTTCAATTGGTCTTCAAGGATGACGATGAATATGAGGAATAGCCAGCTCCAAGGAGGAGTCATTGTCCAACAAATGAAGCAGCGGTGGAGTTGCTACAATCAATCTCCAAGTGGGAGATTGTTGGGTGTGGAGCCTGATTATCTTGTTTACTTTGTATCACAGCATTGGACCCCTATACCTTAAAAGGGGCGGCAACGCCGCCCGAAATTAATCGCTACCATGGGGGGTCTAGGGGGGGGGGCAGAAGCACTTTTCGGAGCCCCCCCCTGGCGGGGGTTTTCGGGGGCAGCGCCCTCGAAGCTAAAAACAGATGTAAAATTGCCTTGTAAAAGTATAGTAATTTCTATTCAATCTAGGCCGTTCATTAAGCAAATGATCTGACAGTAGAAGTTATGTTTAGATTAGGGTTTTTTCCCTAGAAGGCAACCCCTCGTTTTTATGAGGGCATTGTATTGCGGCCGTGTATTGTATGTGTATTCTCGGGATGAGAAACAGAGAGGGAGACTGTGAGAGAGAATAGAGGATATTACAGCGAATCTGCTGTAGGTTTTGTCTCTTCATTTTTGCTGGATAATAGAAAGGAAGGACTAGCTGTTCAAGGTGGACGTAGCCAAAACTGGGTGAACCACGTATATCTGTGTCTCTCTGGTTTTATGTGTTTTGTGTGCTTGTATTTTCCACATATTTTATGTGTTGCATTGCTCCATAATATATAATTTTCTAACAAGGAGCTGGGGCACCAGGCTGTGGATATGAATAATAAGGAGGTTGGGTAAAAGTGTGGTAAATAGGAGGTTGGGAAAAAAGAGGAGGCATGCCATATCCTGGATACGTGCTATCAGGAGGGGGAAAAGTACAGGAGGTGCTGGCCCACCCCCCCTGAGGAAAGACATAGCCCATGGGAGGTTGAGAGTATGGATTAGAGAGAGCTCCAACGATACCATAAGCAACATGAGATTCCCCCGGTGTGTTGCCACCACTGGGTCTGGGAAGATCAGGTAGAACGATATAAACATAACCCAACTAAGTGTAGATCAGGTCATATTTCAACGCAATTTGGAGAGTGGCTTCTTCTGTTTGAGGAAAGTACAATGTCACATTGTTCCTGATAGGTGGAAAGATAGATCTAAGGAACCAGTCCATGTAGACATGGTCTTCGAAGGTAGGGGCTCAACATAGGCTCTTTCTTCTCCGCCATTCCTGGACATGGTCAGATAGGCAGGTCGCAGATGATTGACAGAAAGAATTCAAGAGTTGGGTACCAGTGTCATAATGAAGGGGAAGCTGGAAGTAAGACAGAAAATCCCAGGCAAAAGTTGCAAAGGTGGTATGAGAGAAAGGAGCCTGATAAACATACAACTTAGAAGCTTCACCAGTAAGCATACGTCGGAACAACTAAAGACAGATAGTGTCATTAGTAATGGAGTTAGATGAACAACACATGTGGAAAGATCGAACATGATTTGTAGGATCTTCTCTAGAAAGGCATTCAAACTTGGGGATGTCAGAAGGGATCTTAGTCGGCATAGCAGGCCAACTAGCGTCATGGTGCATAGGGTCATTTATCAACTAGTCAAAATCGGGAAGGCTGAGGCCTGACATGAAGGGGAGCAAGGGCGCAGCTGAGGTAGTGTCTGTTGCGGTCCCACTAGTGGTATTACTAGCATGAAGTCCAGGGTTACCACTAGCATTAGGTCTTGCACCAGACATGGTGAAGGTGACAAGGGGAGAACCAAAGGTGGAACGAGAAGGAGATCCCAATGAACTAGAAGAAGAGTTGGAGTGCAGACTCGGAGGAGGACTAACTTGAATCCTATGCAGAGGAGTAAGTATTCCTACCAGAAACTAAGGATGAAGGCCAAGAAGTCTCTGGGATAAACACCTTGGTGGGGCAATGGTGATGACACAAACATGGAACAAGGGAAAAAGAGACCGACAATGGCAAGGAGGTGTAGGATCAACTGATTACAATGTCGAAACAAGGGCGAAGAGGTGCAGGATCAATTGATTTCAATGTTTTAGAGTCTTTTCTTGGCAGTGTTAACAAGCCCTTTTTCACTTAAGGTGTGTGTGCAAAGTGTGTAAATTTAAATTTTTAAACCCAGACGTTTGTAGAGAAAATAAAAAGTGTGTTTTGTAACTGTAAATAAATCTACAGATAATAATATATGAAACTAAAATAACAGTAAATAAAAAACTAATAATGCAATAATCTAAACCCAAGGAGGTGGCCTCTCAACAAGTATTCTGTAGGTGGAAAAATACTAGTAAAAACACACCAAAATAGCCAATATACCTAAGGTTGGGAGGGACAGGGATCTAAAGGTCAAAATCTATTGGAAAGTGGTGTAGAAAATAGCAACAAATCAGAGCAAAAATTGTTGTAAATGAGGTGGTGAAAGGCTATCTCCTGGAGGGAAACGGAGTGAACCCTAGAGGAAAACCCAAAAAAAACTAAATGAGGTGATTTGGATGGATAAGTAGCCAATCTGAAGTGGATCTGAAGGTGAGTAATCAGATCTAAAAAAATTACTGAACACTTTAAAAATTTCAGACAACCTGTAGTAGCTAAAACTCTTCCACAAAGTGTGGAGGGTACTGAAGCCCTAGGGGGCTAGGTTCCCACTTATATAAGTAAAATATAACAATTATAGGTCCAAAAAGGGCGAAGACAGAGGTCATACAACCCTGAAAAGAGGCTCAGAAAAACCCAAAAAACTTTCAAAAAAATTCCCGCAAAAAGTCCAGGTCGCAATTTTTGACCTGTTTTCTGCAGAGGTCGCAGTTTTTGGCTGATTCCCACTTCTTGAAGCTCCAGGTCACAGGTTTTGGGCCAAAAAGTGTGACCTACACTTGTAGCACTTTCGGCAGCAGATTTCAGAAAAAAGTGTCATATCAGTTGCAGCTAATGTCTGTCACCTGCGCAATAGGTCCGAAAACACATGAAAGTTAGAATTTTTATCATTTTAGGGTTTTATAGGTTAAAAAAAACATCAAGAAAAGAAAAAATAAGAGGCTGAAGAGAAATCCTAGTGTTTGAAGTAGTTGGATATGAAAGGATCAGAATAATGACAGTGGTCGTAATCGTAAACCCGTGTGGAGTCGCCAGTTGTTAGTATGAATCTTAATTCCAAGCGTACAAAAAAAGACCACTTTAGCTGCATAAAAAACAACCCTAACAGAAAATATGGATGCTAATATCCTCAGATCTACAGTTAGGTGATCAAGATAAATTCTGCAAAAATCTAGATCTATGTATCAAAAGACATTAAGTAGTAGACAAAACAAGATTTACTCCATGCATCCAATATACAAGAAAAGAATATGTTGAATGAATTTTGTATTAATGACACCTAGGAGGAAAAAACAGAAGGGTGTTACCAGTTCTCCTCAATGGGTTGGGTTCTTGTAAGTCCTCAGCATTTTAGATCTAAAATTCCTTTCCCTTGATGGTGTAGAAAACCCAGAAAATAATGGTAGCAAAATATGACTATGATGGTGGATCAAAGTCAGACAAAAAGTATAGATCCAAAGTGATCTTTAGGAAACAAAAGATGATGAATGAATGGAAAAACCCTTCTATTTATAACAAAATATTGACATAGTCTATATATTGGTGCATAGTTAAAATATTATTAACCAAATCAAGATCCAACTTTTATGGAATATTTTATTATATTTGTTGGAGGGAAAAGGAATTTCACTTGGGTCAAATCCCTTTATTTGTAAATAATAAATAAATAAATGATTTATTTATCATTTTAAGGATGTGGTTGAGTAATAATCAAATAAAAAATTATTTATTTAATTATTTATGGGTGATTTAGTCATATTTAACAAAGAATATTATTTAAATAAGGTTTAAATAATTATTCCTAGAAAATAATAATATAAATAATGATTTATCTAATTAATTTCCTTGTTTTGGGTTAAATATAACTATGAATATTAATTAAACTGTTGTTTAACTAATTATTCCTTGAGGAAAATCAAGCAAATGTAGATTTATTTAATATTTCCTCGTGGGGTTTCCTATTTAGACCATAAACAACTTAATAAAGGTGGTTTACTAAGTTATTTTCATAGTGAAAGGAATTTTACTTAGGGTAAAATTGGTCTTACATGGTGTACATGGGTCCATCTAATGATAATAGGTTAGATGACCAAAAAATGGTGGAACACTAGGGTGGGTTTAGTAACAAAAGGACATGCTGAAGTGTTTCTTCCTAGTTGATGAATGAAAAAAAAACACGGTAGATTGACCTACCTTGAATCCAATGTTGTCGTCATTGCAGAAAGAGTAGTGGCCTCTCACTCGTGCCTTGGAAAATCAGACACTTGCACATAAGACAAAGAACAAGAACAACATATGACATAATAGTTTCACCCATAACTATTATCCAATCAAAGAGGGCTAAACATATCGCATCAAATAAACATCATAACACAATAGTGGAACCAAATAGTAGTCACGTATATAAATGAATAGAAGTAAGAGTACAACCGATGCTTTGACGTCGCAGTCTCCTCCAGCGGGGTTCAGGCGAAGCACATCTCAAATGTCAGTCAGGGAATTCAGACTCAAGCTCTCTCAGAAGTATTTGACTCGAGCTCTCTCAACATAATCCTTCTTATTCTATCTTCTTTAGCAGCTTAGCTATAGTATGTATAATTCTTCCAGTTTAGCTAGATTCTACTAAAAGAGAGGAAAAATAGAGGTTGGGATCCCTGCAAAGGTGGGAGGGAGTCCTATCCTTTGGGAGAGTTCCAAGGGAGGTGGAAACTACTAACTAAAGGAAGGAGTCCGTGGTTGTTTCAGTTCAACCACTCCCAATGACTCATCCCCGAGGTGGTTGGAATGGAATCTCCACCTCTATTTTTAAAAAAAATTCCATAAACATCTTGGCATGGGTGTCTAACTGGCACAGAGCATCAACAAGTGTGAGCTCAGTATTAAATTTCTCTGTCGGTGCGAGGGTGTAACTAGCTACTCATGCCAAGGTGAAAATAGGGATTTTTACAGCTCTGCTTAGGGAAATGTCAACAAGAATAATGTTGATTTCATCAAAAGGGATGCAAGGATGGTATTTGTAAAGCATGACACTGCTTATTGGTCACAGAAATGACCCTCCAATGTGGTAGTTGGGGATTGCAGGGACAGTGACAAAATGTTGTGTAATAGACGTCGACAGGAAGTCATTTTATTGCGAAACAAGAGTTACTGATTTCATAGAAAAAATATGACTTGATATAGAAATGTTGAGGGATGTCTGTCATGAGAATGAAGGTTTATGAGTATTGCAGAAGGATGAGTATTCACTGGATGACTTCTCTTGAACATATCGATGACATTGAGATGAGTTGATAGCATTGAAAAAAAACCGAAGTGAAGGTATGATGAACCATAGGTATGAATGAACCGTCAAGAAGATTACCCAACCCAAATAGTCACGATGATGGAGTGAAGTGTCATGTTCAAGAGCGACCTACTACCATAAAAAATTTTGTTCACTTGCCAAAATTTTCCCTGTCATTTGTCGACTAGTACCTCTTTATTTTTAACAATCTTGAGGAGGATAACATATGCTTGATCTATAATTCAACCATTTGGGTGAATAATGTATCACTATTTAATAATTTAATGATTCTAGTGATGAAAGAAACTCAATTCTTGCCATGATCGACAAGCCCGTCACTATTTTATGTTTTAACGAGCCTAACGACAGTGACAACTCAATCCTTTTTCATATTTAGAGATTTTGAAAAAGAGGACGAAAGAAAAATTCATAAGTAATTTTTTGTAAAGTTGTCACTCAGATCCGAAAAAGCATAAAATAATATTTGAGAGAACATCCTAGCCATGTTTGACTAAGGAATTCCTTTTTCGTAAATAATCTATCTCAGTCCATAAAAGGGTTAAACTTATACTAAGTAGATATCAATTCATTTACATTTACGAGCTCAAAAATACAAGTGCTTGGCAATCTTTTCACATTATCGGAGCCTGAAAAGAGCTAAAATAAGACTCCAAGGGTTCCTTTTTCACTATTATCGACGCTCAAAAAATATATAAGTGCGCTTCATGTCCTTTTTCGTTTTTAACAAAGCTCGAAAAATAAGGATAAAAGTATGCTTTGTGGTCAAATCATTCTTGAAAATAAATCTGCACGACTAATATGTTCATCAGTTGTAAAACCTATTCAGAACAACATCAAATGGATTAAAAGTACCTATTTCATGATAAAAATAGAATAAAACCATAGCCACATAAATAAATATGATTTGCAAATAATCAAATGACTAATTAAAAGAGTTTTACTATTCATTTTTACCATTTGAAAGTTACCATTTTCATTTTCTAAGCTCTGAACCTGTTTTTTCCCCTGAACTTTAGCTGTTGATTGTGATCTATTATGTGGATGGTTTTCATTGCCGTTGGATCTAGGTTAGTGCCATAAACCCTCTCTTTCCTTCAGTAGTCAATTCATTTCCTTTCATTCCAAATTTTTAGGGATTTGGGCTCCTTAGGGTAAATTATTTTTCCAAAGAGGGAAATTCACCCTTGAGCATCAAAAAATGCATTGTGGAGCACCTAACTTGAAGCCTAGGTGCATATGCAATGAACTGTCCCTTGTTCAAGACTGCGTTGGGAAAAATTCACATTCTTGATTTCTGCATTTTAGCCAAAATTTGCCTAATTTTTTGCATGAAAAGGAGTCTAATGAGTCTTATGGTTATGTTTCAGGATTTCATCGAACTAGAATGATGATTACTTGGAGAGAAAGAGAGCATGAAAAACAAAATATGATTGCCCTAAATTATCCGAGTATAGTAAGAGCCCTAGGATATTGTGGGTTATTAAAGTACTTCTTCTTGTCAGGGATGAGGCAAAAAATAGAACTCTCGGAGTTCCTAGTTTGAGCATGGGATTCGGCTATTGAGGCATTTCACATTAGGAACAAATTAGTTCCTATTACAATGGAGGATGTATATTTTCTGAAAAGCTTGTCGAGGAGAGGCTTGCCTATTTCCCTCTCAAGGTCTACTCTCAGAGGAGAGACGGTGAGAGATTATGTTTTGTAGTATTGCTATCCAGGGTAGAGCCAAGCAAGGATGGGAAAATAAACATCCATGACGTTCATGATTTGCCTTTGAGAACCATTATTTTCATGATCAAAAAGCTTGTCGGCACCGTTACACTACATGTAGCGAATAGATTTTATATGAAATATGCGCTAGAGTGCATGGAGCCAACAGTATTCACCTAGTCTGAAGCTATACTTTCTCAAATAAAATAAAAACTGAGCAAGGCAAAGGGAGGATGGAATAAAAACTTCAGCTATGGTTTGATCCTTATTTCATTCACCTTAGAGCGGATTTCACTGATGTAGCCTCAACATGTGACACTGGGTGTGTCTAACCTTAGAGATCTGAGGATGAAGATATGGGTAGAACTAATGGAAAGGCATGCAGGCCAATCTTCCATTATGTTCTTGACTACATTCTCTGCCTGGTTCAGGTGACAACTTATCTCCATTAATGAGTATGCATACGCAGGCATCCATTTCTGAGGAGATGTAGACTTAGCTTTACTAGAAGGTGCTCATTGGGGTGCAATAGGTAAGAATGTTTTGACCATGTTTTTTTTATTTTTCTAAGGTTTACACAATTTTTTTGTATTTTCATGTTTTCCCAAGGCTAAACTAAAATTATAATGTAAGGAAAATGTTTGTCGAGTTCAATCAATGGAGCAACTAGAGCATGGAGTGGATGAGCCAACAGAGAGGGCTATCGAGAGAGTAGTCCTTCAGGATTTAGACATGGCTGAGACTCTATCTAAGCTTCAACAAAACATAGAGGGGTTGACCTTCGAGATTGCGGATTTCTGGATCGAGGAGTTACCCATGCGACTCTAACGCCACACTATAAGCATTCCTAACCACTAGACGTGGTTATTGTGTAGGATAGCTAGATCTATAGCATGTTACCATGAGCATCACTAGTTTACTTTTGACATGTTGCATATAATTTTGAGGAAATATGACCAATGTGTCTTGGGAATTTTTTTTGTAAAAACCTATAACTATCTATCTATTTGATTTCAGTGTTTTCCTATGTTTATTGTGCAACCTATTCAATTATGTGAATGTATCTTTACATGTCTTGCAAATATCTGTCTAAAACATGATTAACTAAAGAATCAGTCAATGTGTTCAAGTTTCTAGAAATGTTTTGATATTTAATAAAATCAAAATGTCTTTCCAAAAGTCAAACTCTTAGGAACAAATGATGCAGTGTTGGATTTCTAACAATATAAACACTAGTAAGTTGTAATACCACAAGTTAAGAGTCTAACCTTATGATGATGCGGTTAATACCAAATGAAATGGAATCAGAGATAATTTCGATCAATGTGCTATACTCGATGATATTTTTTGTCGATCTAATGATAGAAATCCCTTTAAAACTTGCTAACTTGCCATTCAGAGCGAGAATGGCTCACACTACAGAGGATAGATTCTGCATACTATGACTAGCACCATCAGCATATCCAAAAAATAGTTCCAAAGATTCAGACATCTATGATGAAATGTAAAGAGGATTACTAACGTCAAGAAAAATATAAAAAACAAACTAAGACAGTGAATGCAAATCAACAACATATATACAATATAATATAAAAAATTACTATTCTCATGATTAAGAATAGTAACGTTTCATATACAACCCATTTCGAGGCTGCGCCAACGAAATTTCATCATAATCTACCAACTCATAGGCACCCTTAGCAAGAACTCTTTTGACAACATAGGGGCCATGCCATAATGGCTCAAATTTTCCTATACCTATTACATTAGATTCTTGATCATAAAGAAGGACCAAATTGCCCTCTGAGAAAATGCGAGGCTAGACATTTTTGTCATATTGCGTCTTTATACGTCTCTTATGCGCTTCTTCGGCCAATTGGGCTTCACGACACGTTTCATCAAGATGGATGAGGTTTAAAAGACATGCTTCTTCATTTGAGGTGTCAGATAACAAGTCGATTGTGAGTTTCAACGACGGTATTTCACATTGGATTGGAAATATAGCTTCTAGACCATACAACAATTGAAAGGGAGTAAATCTGGCTGCATTTATTACCGAGGTTTGGTATGCCCACAAAGCCGAGTACATGATCAAATCTTTTATGAACTCCTATCATTCCTTGAAGCATACATTTAAGAATATTGTTCATAACTTCAACTTGTCCATTTTATTGTGGATAATAAGGAGTAGAATTATCATGTGAAAATCCTAACTTAGCATTCAATTCATCATATGGTTACGAAAATTCTTCCCATGATCTGTGACTATAGCCTGTGGGACCCCAAACCGTGCAATAACATAATTAAAGAAAAACAATTTGGATGTTTGTCTTATGTTGTTGAATGTAAGCATTTCTTCGGCCCACTTGGTAAAGTAGTCTACTGAGACAATAATATAACCATGCCCCCTAGACGAAAGAGGGTTACAGGTCATGAAGTTAGTGCCCCATTTCTAAAATGGTCCCACAGAGACAACATGATGCATTGGCGCTGGCAGTTTGTGGATTTTACGATCAAATATCTGGTACGCATGAAAAATTCTGACTGCAAGGATGCATTGGTGAAATATGGTAGGCCAAAAGTAACCAGCGCAAAGTATCTTCTGCGTGGTAGCGTATCCAGAAAAGTGTCCACCACAAGCCCCATCATGACAATCATTTAAAACCTTTTCGTCCTCCTCATGAGTGAGGCACCTTCTTAAAATTGTATCGACACCATGATGATAAAGTGTCTCACTGATGATCAGATAAGCTTTGGCTTGGTATCGAATACGTCACTGGTCAGAGTGAGAGGTATTAGGCCAAAAATTCTAGGTTTGGAGATAAATGATAAAATCTCCACACCAAGGATCAGATGATCCGATTAGAAACATAGACTCATCAGAAATAGATGGTTTCGACATAGTAGCAGTACTATTAGAGGGAAGGTCACAGAGAAGCTCAGCCAAAACTAAAGACTTCTTTGACTTGGATTTGATGAATTCGAAATCAAATTCCTACAAAATGACAATCCATTTTGAATACTTTCTCTCTAGCAATTGATGTGATAAAATATAAGTCATGGGGTTGCAATCTTAAATGACAATGGTATTCCAGAATAGGATATAGTGGAAAAATATTTGGACAACTTGAACAAGCAGCAAGGCAAGCTTTTCTATGTATGAATACTTTACTTTTGTATCATTGAGATTATGACTCAAATAATAGATCAGATATTCTATCCCATTTTTTAATTGGACCAATACCATAGCAATGGTAGTATCTACCGTAGTGATCTATAAGAAATAATCACTCTGATAATTGGGGGGATACATTAATGATTCTCGGACGAGAGTATCATTGAAAACATCAAAAGAAGCTTTCGCAATTTGGTCCCAATGGAAGGGAATCCATTTTTTCAAGAGCCGAGTAAATACTTTAGCCATTTTGGCATAGTTGGGTATGAACCTCCTTAGGAAGTTAGACTTTCCTTGAAGTTTCTGTACCTGAATTAAATTTGATGGCGCAGACAAATCAAGAATGGCCTGGACGTTCAATGGGTCAATTCGAATTCCTTCTTTTGAGACGATGAATCCAGGAAAATGACTCGAACCAACACAAAACATAAATTTATGTGGATTGAGGCTTATTTTGTAGTGTCGATGGCGTAAAAATATAGCCCTAAAATACATCGGGTGATCAATCTGACTTCATGAATGCATGGGTAAACCATCTAGATAGGGTTGAAAAATGTTCGTGATGTCAATGAAAGCATAATTCATTTATCTCTGAAAAGTGACCCCAACATTTTTTAAACCAAATGGTATTTTTCGATAAGAGAATGTTCCCTAGGGACAGATGAATGTTGTCTTATCTTGATCCTTTGGGCGGACATTTATTTGATTGTATCCATAAAATCCATCCATGAATGAAAAGATTTCGCATCCAGCACAATCATCAATAATCTGGTCAATAAAGGGAGTAGGTTAGTTCTCTTTTGGACATGCAATATTGACATCCAGATAATCGACACACACTCTGATGGTTCCTTGTTTTTTCATAATAGGAACGATGTTGGAAACCCACTCAGTTAGCAGAATAGGTTAAATGAAACCAACATGAAAAAAAATTTCAAATTCTTCTTTAATGGCAACGACCTTCTTCAGATGAACAGGATGAAGGCATTGACACTATTAGTAATCAGTAATTTTTTCCTTCATAGATGACTAAATGATTCCCCTAGATTTATAGAAACAAAGTTCATGAAAATTGTAAGTTCTAGAAATCTCACTACCTTAATCATCCTTAAAGATATTTTTTCACTATTTCATCTTTCCATCATGTCTAGCATTGCTTACCAGTACTAGAAAACCCATTAGTAGCTTATGTCACTCTTTTTGTCTATATGCTTTCACCTATGGTCCAAGTCCCCTATTTTATTTTACCTAAAAAAACCCCCATTACTACCTAAGCTCACTAATCAATCAGCTTTGTTGTGTATCCCAAGGTACTCTCAAACACTAATAGTCTCAAACTATCTCTGTAGGCTCTTTAGATAAATCAAATAAATTGAATTTTGGATCTTCAATAAATCAGTCTATCATGAACTCTATCTTACACTTGATGATCCCAAATTATAGGTCTCAGTCCAAAAACCAAGTCCAAGAAAGCCTCCACTAGGTCACGTAGGGTTTCACAAAGTCATAGGGTGGATTTGGTGCCCTACAAACTATGTTTTTCCTATATGAAGAAAATGTATTCAAAGAAGAAAAGAACAGGAGATTTTGTCCAAACTGATCAAAAAGGTCATTCAAGGAAGTCTTTTGGCCTAAAGCATGAATCTTGCAAGGGGAAAACTCCCCTTTTCCCACATTTCTAGAGGAAGATCAAATGGCCATCAGCCTGGCATAAGGTAAATGAGAAAATCATCACAAGAAGACCATTCATAGCAAGAAGAAAGAAGGAAGCATATGTTTGATGAAAAATCAGGGTTTGTGACTATTTTAACCAAGCAGGAATCAATACTAGGGTTACAAGGGAAAAGGTCACTTCAAATATTTCAAGTGCACATTGAAGGACTTTAGAAATAATTAATGATTTTTGACAAGTTTGTGAGAACTTAGAAGACAACACTATATACTTTTTCCTAAGCAGCCCTAAAATCTAACAGTTTGAGAAAATTGACAAACTGGTCAAAGAGTGATAATAGAACCTCCTTCATAACAGCAGAGGGTTTTAGAGGGTTTCAAGATACCCTCTAAGATTTGGGAAAGAGACATTAACTCCACATCAACAAAGGTACAAAAGGCAAAGAGTATGGTCACAAAAAAATGAGGTTCCAAAGGGTAAAATCAGAAAGCTAAGGGATCAAAGGAAGCAGACATAAAAACCAATACTCTGCTACACCAAAGGAATAATGATGATGAAGGGTATCAACAAAAGAGACAGAAATATCAGTTCAAGTTTTTTCTTCTCAAAGAAAGGACAAAAACATTTTTAAAGGGTCAAGGAGGCAAGCATAAGGGAAGAAATTGCCAAAGGAGGCAACTATGACAAGCATAGGTCATTATTGATAAAATTAGTTTCCAAATTCAAAAGAGACAATGATCAAAGGAATAAATTGTGTAGGCACCTGCAAGAATAGAAGGGGCCAACAAAAACACTAAATTGGTTTAGAAGGCTCACCTCCCTCACTGAACATACATCATTTGAAAACTAATCAAAGGAAAAATAGGACTGTTACAAAGGTTACCTACAGGAAGGTTGATGAGGATAAAATGGGCCAAGTGTTTTTTCATAATGATTTCCCACATAAAGACTAAAGGGGTTATTGATGCTTGATATTAGGTTTTGTATGCTGAAAGTTTGTTCACTATTTTAGAGAGAAAACCTAACAAAATGTCAGTCAAAGGAGATATGTCAAAAGATCGCTAAAATATGTTATTTTGCAAGTGTTAAATATCCTAAAGAGGTTTCATTGTCCAAATTGGTTTGAGGGCACCTGCTTAAACTTGATGAAAGTTTTGTGAACACAGGGGAGACATCAAGAGGCTCCCAACAAAACAGAAAGGCATTTTTATATCAAAATGACACCTACAAGACTAAAGGGTCAAAAAGCGCTGTGAGAAAAAGTAAAGGGAAATAAACCTTATAAAATGGGTTTTTGGCATCAAATCATTTTTCAAAAAAATATAAGCCTCATTTCCTTTTTCCTCAACCTCATTTACCCCCGCAAAGAAGAAGAAAACCTTTGGAGAGAATTTTTGAGGGTTTTTGTGCAAGTTTGAGAAACTTTTCAGGCGCTGCACACCGAGGCTGATGCTACGCACCTGGCCATCAGCACTGCATACAAAGGAGGTAGAAGAAGCATTATTTAACACTGCGCTGCACACCGGGAGGGTGGCGCTATGCACCTGAGCGGGCACTACGTACAGACTCAGAAACCGCCTGACTACCCACATAGTTGATCCGATGCTGCACTCTGGCAGGCCCAACAGGCCCTTATCCGGCCTGAGTTGACCCAGCGTTGTGCTATGAAAGTACCGATAGGCCCTTCTGTCCTGAATTTACCTGGCACTACGCTTCGATAGGCCAGCCCGACCCGACCTGAATGTGTAGTCGGGCAGGCGCTACGCATAGACAAAGCTTGTCTAGATTTTCTCAAAAAGTGTTCAATATTTATATTTTTACCTCCAACTCTCCTGTAATCAATGAAACAAGGTTGGTGGCACTTTCTTACCTTCCAAAAAATCATTTTCATAAGCAATAAGATGTTTAGAGGCCTAATGTGACCAAACCCTAAGCTGCATAAAAACCAATTTTTTGACCTCTTAGGGTAGGGTTTGCAAAGAGAAGGGTTGTTATATATATAAAGGCACTCAGTGACAACATACCAACCTATAAAAACTAAAAACACTCCTTGGATGCTTCATCTTGACCTCATTTGCAAAAATTTCCCTCACATCACTCATTTTCCACCCTAGACCTAAAAACTCTCAAACATGGAAAATTTTAGGGGCTAATATTCGCAGGTGGGCTAATTTTCCATGGTTTTTCCAAAAAGAAGATTCACCAATTTCCATTTTTTTATAAAAATAATTCACCCAAATTTTACAGTATACAATTATTTTACGTTAAAAATCGCCAAAATTATATAGACAATATATATAATATCATTATAAATTTGAATAATTTCACAAATACATCAATAAACATTTTATAGTTTGCATATTAGGGACTAGTGAGATTCGCCAATTTTTTAAACTTCAAGATAATTATCCATCCTTAAAATTATCCCTGCTCTCAAACAAGCTAAAAACCTTCTATACTAAAACCAGTCACCATGTCTGAAGAAGAGATTCATACCAGCAGTGATGAAGGCCAAAGGCCTACCAAGCCAAAGCACAAGGGAGGAAGGGTTAATAGGTTTGAACCCTTGGACACCCTTCAAATCACCTCCTCCCTAATGATACTTACCTGCTTTCAAGATGTTGGATGTTACCAGTTTTGTGAGAAGATTAAACAAGTCCAAAGTCACTCAGACTTGACTCGGTTTTTCATTCTCAGTTTGAAAAATCACCAAGTCAACCTGGCAGGAGTGAATTTTGAGCTCTCATCTGAATCCATTGCTAAAGCCACAGGAATTCCAGACATTGGTGAGAGATGGTTTAAAAAAAATAAATTGGACTTGAGCTATTATGGGCCCTACCTCAAACCTAGCTATCAACAAGGCTGAAAGGTTGTCTTCCCCTTTTCCCAACTGCTAGAGAGGTATGCCATGTTGATGAGGCAGATTATCAAGTACTTAACCTATGAGGGGAGGTACTCTAGGGTTTATTATTATGAAATAAGGCTTCTGATGCACTTCACAAGGGTTAAATTACTGAACCTACCATACTACCTATACCGGAGCATTGACAAAATGGCTTCAGTGGTCAAGAAGAAGAGTTATGCCCATCAAATGCAGAGCCTTTTTCACCACTCCTTAGTCAAGATGACTATTTTACACCAGCTGGTGGAGCAAGGAATCCCTTGTGAAGTTTTTATCTCTCATGAAATATTTTCCAATCCCCAAGCCTTCATTCAGCAAAATTTTCCTTCCACTTCACATCCACCTACCTTCACTCCTCCACCATCTCCACGTATGCCTTCTCCACAAGGAAACTCACCTCCTATCTCTTCACCTAATGCAACAAATGAAGGAGTTGACAATAGCTCTAATGAGGAGAAAATAGATGACAATGATGAGGAAGAGGACAGTGAGGTAGAAACTGATGTAGATGAAGAAAACAAAGAAGAGGACAGCAGTGCTAAAGAAACAAATGATGACAGTAGCAATAATGAGTAAGAAGATGATGAGGAAAGTGAAGAAGATGAGGCAAGGGAAGAAAATAGTGCTGCAAGTGAAGAGATTAATCAAGAAGATGAAGGTGATGAAAATGAGGAAAACAATGGGGAAAAAATAGAGCCTAATGATGATGACATGGAGGAGGAAGATCAAGATGACAGCCAAGAGGATTATGAAAAGATAAATGAAGATGACAGTCAGCAGGAGAGTGCAAAAGACAATGATGAATTTGAACATGAAAGTGAGCCCAATAACAATGAAAAAAGTGATGAAAATGAAGAGGTAGAGGGAGAGGATGAAGAAAATGAAGGCCAAGAGTTGATAACTGATGAGGCTGAAACATAATTTGAAGATGAAGGCATTGACCAAGATAATGATACAAATGAGATAGTCAGTGACAAGCAAGGGAATAGTCATGACAGTCATGACAACTATCATGACTGTCATGACACTAATCAGCCTCTAAGTGACCAAAAAATCCAAAGTGATAGTGCAGAAAGTGACAGAGAAAAGGACCTCAGTGAAGGACAGAGCCAAAATGAAGCAAGTGAGGAGGGTAGTGGTCAGTTTGAGAGCCAAGATGACATTGAATAAAACAGTAAAGAAATTAAGGATCATGATGAGGTTAAAATTCAAGAAATTAGTGACCCAATGGAGCATGAGGTCACTCGTGAAATCCATGACAAAGATGAAAAGGCTTGCGACTTCATCAAGGATCAACGCACCCTCATCACTCCTCTCACATGCACCTACCACAGAGGAAAAAGAGATGTGTTTGCTGCCTCAAAAAGGAAAAGGGCCATCTCTCCTCTAGATATCAAGAAAAAAGACAAAGGAAAGGAAAATATGGACAAAGGTGAGCAACAGGTCAAGGTAAGGAGAAGCAAAAGGATTAAGAGGACTTCTGAAGGGCCTCAATTCATTGATTTAGACAGTGACAATGAGGACAAGGAGATGAACACAATATTTCTTCTCTTGGAGAAAGATGCTCAGCTTCGGGAGTGGGAAAGAGACTTTGAGATGGCACAACGTGTCATCCACTATTACAAAGAGGAGCATAAGCATTTCAAGGAGGTGAAGAGAGGCCTTGTCCTACAAAAGAAAATGACAAAACATTATGCAAGGAAGAACATGCTTGCTTGTGCCAAACTGAGGAAGGCATTCATGGAGCTTTCAGACCTAAAAAGGGCCAAAGTGCAAGACAAACTTCGAATTTTGGCTGAGGCTTCTCAACAGGTGTCCAAGACCTCTTGAGGGACCTCTCCACAAATTTTGAGGGAAATTGGAAAAATTTTTGTTTATCCAAATTTTGACCCCTTTGTGCTCAAAACCCTAGGCGCTACGCACAAAATTGGTGCATCCTCAGCTCTCAAAGTTTACATTTTTGGATTTCTCACATCACTAGAAATATTCTCACTAATTTTCGGATCATTTGGAGCATTTTTTACCCCCTCAAAAGGTCAAAATACATCAAATATTTGACCTTTCTGCCTCATTTTCAGACCCGGCGCTACGCACAGAGAAGTTTTGGGAGATTTGATTTTTGGACCAGTAAATAGAATCCACTCAGCACAACTCAATAATTTCTGGAAATTAGACTCACCAGTTTTTCCAACGAGCCATCATGGAGCCAAATCTAGTGTCGGGAAGGGGTCCAAAACTCAGCTGCAAGAGACCCTATTTTCTGTTGAAGTGGTGCTATGCACATAGGATGCCTAGTGTATTTTGGACCAAAAGTCAACAAAACACACTCGTTTATTGAAAATAGATATTTTTGAGTTTTTTGATGCAAATTAAGCTAGAATTAGGTGCAAATAGTTATTTTAGAATTTATTTCTTTGGATATTATGTGCGTTGGGCCTTGCATGGTCTCTTGGCCATAAATGATATTTATGACTATATTTGATATTTTCTTACCAAATTTAGGGTTTTAGTCCTGATTTGATCCATAAATAGAGCATGAGGTCCCTATGTAATTTTTTGGAATTTTATGAGCTTCAAGAGAAATATACATGGTGTTAGCCACCTATAATATTTGTTATGCCAAAAGGTGGCTAAGAATGTTTGAGCCTTCAAGGAAAAAATTTCATTACTAAAAATTGTTGGCTCTTGAAGACTCTTGAAGGCCTCCTGCCTTTCCTCTATCCAAAACTTCACTGATATTCCCATTTTACTCTTAGAAATCCTGCTGATTTCCAAGCCAGAATACTGCTGCAAAGTCATCATTTTCCCCTTCTCCCAATCAAAACTAACCTCCATTTTCTTCCCTATTTTTCCATAAAATTCCTCTATTTTGTCATGAGTTCTCTTCTTCCACTCATGAAAATCACTTTCCCATAGTTGGAAACCCATTTTTTAACTATACCGAAACCCTCAAATCCTTTGAAAAACATTAAAAATCACAAAAAAAACATGTTTATGAATAAGGGTTTAAGCCCTTTGGGCTAGGTCTCAACCACTTCCCCCACATACCCGCACCCTAGAACCCAGTGCTAAACCCCTCACAGCACTTATCGCATCACAAACACGAGAGCGCCAGTCTTTATGCCATTATAAAAGTTTCGATGCGATCGCGCGATAGCATCGCAATATTCCAATGAGAAGATTAAAGCGCCCTGGCCCGATCCGCGATTTGCGATACCCCCGATCGCATCATTATTTTTTATGTATATACCATGGGCCCGCCTTCTGTACTTTAAACCTTATAAATAATACATCCCCATTCCTTTTTTCCTTTGTAAAATGCAAAAACCCACTTTTCCAAAGTTTTGGTCTAAAAACCGAAATCACGTGTTAATATAATGGGTTGATTGAAAAGCCCATCCCCGATCTTCCGATATGCGATTAGCTCCTCCTTTCTAGCCCCCGGTCATATCATCCTTCCATGCACCCTAAGGCCCTGCAATCGGGCACCATGCCATTTTATATTTCCTCTGCCCAAACTTTAAAACCTTTGGGTATATATTAAAACTCGTCGGTTTATTATATTTTATACCTCCGCTAGTTCAAAGTTAAAAGCAATCTCCACTGTCGATCTATTCTGTAGATCGACAGTGCAGAGTTCATCTCCCCGTGGTCCCCACCGCCCATAAGCCGATTGCCCAAAACCGGCGGTATCCATCGCACTGCCTTTGGGGCAAGGGTGGTTTTTTACCGATGGCCAGCGATTCCATACAACGGTTGACATGCGTCTCCTGTACATTTTTCAAAACCGCCATCCATCACGCATTATTTTTCGGACACGTATGCCCAGTGATATTTCCGTGGACCGTCTGATATGGGGCGAGCCATCCAACGGCTATCGCTCGCTGAAGGTGCACGATAGTTAACTCTGATGCACACACGATAACTCAGGGTACGACGCGCTATCCAGTTAATCTCCGCTGTCGGTCTGATCTACAAATCGATGGCCCACAATTCATCTCCCAATTTCTCCATTTGAATTTTAACTTTTTCTCCCAACCATCGATATCTGCGCGATCGACGACTCAGTTTCATTCTCCTTTTTCTGCCTCCTCATTCAATCTCGACCGTCGATCTCTGCATGATCGACGGCTCGGTTTTAATCTTTTTTCCACCCGTTCTATGATCACTCCCGATCAATCCTGACCGTTGGATGATTCCATCCAACAGCCCCGCTCTTTCCACACGTCCTCTGAAGCAGTCAAACTATATACGCAGGATTTTATAACTTTTGTTTGTATTTTGTAGGATTTAATGTTTTTCCGCCATACTGAGGAAAATTCGCAGGCTGAGGGTGACGATACTCTTGCCTTCGATTCACCAAGGAAATCATTCACAGGGGTTTTTAATCTCACATATGATCGATGTTTTATGAGGCATCGATGTCGTTTCATCTCTGTGCAGCCCTACATATCAGCAAGAAAACCAAGAATCGGGCACAGTCAAAGGGTATCAGTGTCGAAGACCAAAATGCACCAGAACAGAGGATTAAGAGATAGATTTGTGGGGATTATATCTAAGATGTCTATGAAAAGCCTAATCCATGGATTTAAGCATAGTTTTAAGTAAAGATCAGAGTGATTTATCCGACAGAAAGCTCCACCGCCTTAGTTAAAGCGAATCAATTCTTCTCAGCTACCATAAGAGCCACCTGTTGCCTGAAACCTTTCAAACAGAGGTCGAATTTATTGAAGAAATTCAGATATTCGCCTCCAGCACAGCCAGGGAGTTACTTCTGCAAAGAAACTTAATAAATAAAATATCTACGGAGCTATTCCACACAGAACAAAGAGCCTCAAAGTCAAATAAAGCTCCCACCGAGCTTAATTCATAAATGTAAAATAGTTAATACAGAGAACCACTTGTAAACTTCTTCATCGATCCCCTCAAAAGGCCAAGATGTCCTGAATCTGTATTAATTGCCTTGAGATATCTTTATCATATCCCACCTCCTCATCCTTCTATAAATACTTCTGTATAAGATGAGAGGTTGGTTGGTTGGTTGTTGTTTGATCACAAGTTGTAATATTGAAACTCTCTGAAATCAATACATAGTCCTTTGAGGTTGAAGAAGAAATTGAAGTCTTGGAGGTCTTGATGATGTTGTTGCATGTTTGTTCCTGAGAAGGCTCTATCATTGGATTCATGAGCTTGGTTGTTGGTGAAGTATTATGAAATGTTTCATGTTTTTCCCTGTTTCCATTATGTTCCATAATTTCTCACTACAGTAGGATAGAAATTATTAGGCTACGAAATGACTCCTGGAAGCACCTTAGACCTGTTCATCCTTCACTGTTTTATGTTTTCTTTTGCTGAAGTATTTTAGAGGCTTTAATCTTTCTCTTTAGTCTTCATGCTTGTTTATTTCCTTAATAGTTTGAACAGTTGGTTTCAGCATGAGTTATGGTTCTCCCTGCTTGTCTGTTGCCACTTAAAAACTGTTATTGAAGTCTTTCTTGGAAGTTATTTGTTTATAGTGGATCAGAGAGGTCTGTTTTGATCTTGCCCTTTGATCTCACTTAAACAGTTGACTTAAAGGTCATTATAATTATGATCATAGACGTTTTTAGGTGTTCCCTCTTCTATGACTGTGATTATCAGTAAATCTTATATGTTTTCTAAAGTCCTTTAGAATAAAATCTTTGAGGAAATAGGGTGTTCCCCGAATCTTAGATTTTACTTTGAAAGTTGTTTTGAAATCATTGTTTGCTTAAAGGTGTGATTTTTAGAATTTATGGTTAGCCCTGTCTATCAAAGAACTATTTATTGTTTCAAATTATGCTTTCAAATTCCCTCTGTTGAGAATTTAACCTCTCTTTCTAAATCATTAATGTTCATCTCATTCCAAAAACAAAAGGATCCTATGGCCAAGTTAGATTTTCCCTTTGATATACCATATCCATTGATGAGTTTGTTATGACCTTTTCTTGACTCCATTGACTAACGAAACAGATATTTTTCTGTCCTATATATCTTTCCTGGGCCTTTCATGGTCTGCTGTATCATCCCAACCAAACAATCAAACAAATAAACACCTGTACTTAATAACTAGTCTAAAATCAATATTCTAAGCACACAAGATAAACCTTTGCAAACAAACATTTGAGATATCCCTCTCTGAGAATAGGAGGACTAGATCCTGTAACTCTAAAGATTGGTTCTGATGTTGCCTTGTCTTTTGATTTGCGAAACTATCAAAACACGGGACACCAACATAATGGCGATCACGATGGGACTGAGTGCATTTTATCTTACACACCCTTAGGCACTCAGAAGACCCAAAATATCTGGTTAGATTGGTATCCATTAAACATGGTGGTGGACCATTAAACCTTTTACCTCCTTAGGAGTTAAAACATCTTCCACCTGGCGACTCCACACTCCACAATCCTAAGTAGACCTTAAGACTTCATTGGGAAGAACCCTTATCATTGTAATATCATTCAAACTCAGTTAGAGGATTGTAGGATTAAAATTTGTGTAAACAGACTAGTTAACCTCTCAAATATTGTCATATCTGGTTGAACTTTTCTTGTTTAGTTGGGTCTAAAAAACACAGCATAGTGGCTCCTAGAAGTATTCACACTAGAGCCTATCCTGACCCTGATTCACCTAAAGCAACTGATAACTCAGAAGGTATCCTTAGGAAGTCTCCTAAGATAAAATTATCAACTGTTTTCAAATCACCCTTGAGAGCTAAATCAGTTCCTGAAAATCTTGCAGCTCTACAAGAAACACATGGTGGTGGAACCATTGAAACATTTTACCTCCCTTTGAGCTAAAAATATTCCACCTGGTGACTTCACACTCTGAAACTCCTAGAATACCAAATGAATCCACTGGGGATCGAACCCAGAATCTTTAGTTTCACAGACAAATCAAAGGTTAAAACATGTTCAAAACTTGAACCTCAGTTTCCAAAGAGAGATGACTCAAATATGTTTTATTTTCTGAGTCAAAAAGGTGTAAAAATCTGGTTCTAATCAGCTTAAAATCTGAACCAAAGAAAAAGGAAAGACACCTCAATAAGACTCAAATCAGAGCTGTAGAAAAGAGGAAGGAAATGTTTTCAAATTTCAGATCTTAAGCCTTCCATTATTTATTTATTTTTTTCTGCAAAATGGATGTCTATGTGCAGCTTGTCTTTATGCCATAGATCACAACATGTCAAACAGCTTAATCTTGACTTGACTGTTTTTAAATTTATGTTTTAGAAATTTAGAGAATGAAAATCTATTGGACAGTTTAATCCCAGCAGATGGTAGATTAGGTAGAGAATCATATGGGCTCAACTGTTTAATCTGAGTCCATGGAGAAATAAGGAGTAGAAATAGATTAGATTTTTTCTTTCAAAAAGAATAAAATGTTGTAAGAGAGTTTTCCAATCCAAGTGCACTCTAAGAAGAAAAAATTCTAGATCAGTAGGATTGGGTAGGTAGAAAGCTTGTTGATGAAAGACCCATTGGTTTCCATGTCTGCTAACTTATTTCCAGAGAAAAAGAAGATCATTCCAGTAAAGAAATCAGCCCAATGGATTAGGCAACTGATCAGCCTCCCAGAGAACATCAAAGGATCAGGCACAGGTCAACCTCCCAGAGAATTCAAGTCTGAAGTTCTTGATGCCTTCAAGTAGGCACCATCCCCAAGTGGAGCCACTGTTAGCCACCTATAATATTTGTTATGCCAAAAGGTGGCTAAGAATGTTTGAGCCTTCAAGGAACAAATTTCATTACTAAAAATTGTTGGCTCTTGAAGACTCTTTAAGGCCTCCTGCCTTTCCTCTCTCCAAAACTTCACTGATATTCCCATTTTACTCTTAGAAATCCTGCTGATTTCCAAGCCAGAATACTGCTGCAAAGTCATCATTTTCCCCTTCTCCCAATCAAAACTAACCTCCATTTGCTTCCCTATTTTTCCATAAAATTCCTCTACTTTGTCGTGAGTTCTCTTCTTCCACTCATGAAAATCACTTTCCCATAGTTGGAAAACCATTTTTTAACTATACCGAAACCCTCAAATCCTTTGAAAAACATTAAAAATCACAAAAAAAAAATGTTTGTGCATAAGGGTTTAAGCCCTTTGGGCCAGGTCTCAACCACTTCCCCCACATACCCGCACCCTAGAACCCAGTGCTAAACCCCTCATGGTGCTTATCGCATTGCAAACATGAGAGCGCCAGTCTTTATGCCATTATAAAAGTTTCGTTGCGATCGCGCGGTCGCATCGCGATATTCCAATGAGAAGATTAAAGCGCCCTGGCCCAATCCGTGATTTGCGATACCCCTGATCGCATCATTATTTTTTATGTATATACCATGGGCTTGCCTTCCATACTTTAAACCTTATAAATAATACATCCCCATACCTTTTTTCCTTTGTAAAATACAAAAACCCGCTTTTCCAAAGTTTTGGTCTAAAAACCGAAATCACATGTTAATATAATGGGTTGATTCAAAAGTCCATCCCCGATATTCCAATATGCGATTATCTCCTCCTTTCTAGCCCCCAGTCATATCATCCTTCCATGCGCCCTAAGGCCCCGCAATTGGGTGCAATTCCATTTTATATTTCCTCTGCCCAAAGTTTAAAACCTTTGGGTATATATTAAAACTCGTCGGTTTATTATATTTTATACCTCCGTCGGTCCAAAGTTCAAAGAAATATCCACCGTCGATCTTTTCTGTAGATCGACGGTGCAGAGTTCATCTCCCCGTGGTCCCCACCGCCCATAAGCTGATTGCCCAAAACCGGCGGTATCCATCGCACCGCCTTTGGGGCAAGGGTGGTTTTTTCCTGATGGCCAGAAATTCCATACAAAGGTTGACACGCGTCCCCTGTACCTTTTTGAAAACTACCTTCCATCGTGCATAACCACAGTCCATCACGCATTATTGTTCAGATGCGGATGCCCAACGATATTGCCATGGACCATCCGATTTGGGGCGGGCCATCCAACGGCTATTGCTCGCCGAAGGTGCACGATAGTTAACTTTGATGCACACGCGATAACTTAGGGTACGACGCGCCATCCAGTTAATATCCGCCATCGGTCTGATCTGCAGATCGACGGCCCACAATTCATCTCTCAATTTCTCCATTTGACTTTCAACTTCTGTTCCTGACCTTCGATCTCTGCGCGATCGATGGCTCAGTTTCATTCTCCTTTTTTCGCCTCCTCATTCAATCTCAACCGTTGATCTCTACATGATCGATGGCTCGGTTTTAATATTTTTTCCACCCGTTCTACAATCACTCCCAATCAATCCTGACCATTGGATGATGCCATCCAACGGCCTTGCTCTTTCCACACATCCTCTGAAGCAGTCAAACTATATATGTAGGATTTTATAACTTTTGTTTGTATTTTGCAGGATTTAATGTTTTTCCGCCATACTGAGGAAAATTCGCAGGCTGAGGGTGATGATCCTCTTGCCTTCGATTCACCAAGGAAATCATTCGCAGGGGTTTTTAATCTCACATATCATCGGTGTTTTATGAGGCATCGATGTCGTTTCATCTTTGTGCAGCCCTGCATATCAGCAAGAAAACCAAGAATCGGGCACAGTTAAAGGGTATCAGTGTCGAAGACCAGAATGCACCAAAATAGAGGATTAAGAGACATATTTGTGGGGATTATATCTAAGATTTCTATGAAAAGCCTAATCCCTGGATTTAAGCACAGTTTTAAGGAAATATCAGAGTGATTTATCCGATAGAAAGCTCCACCGCCTTAGTTAAAGCGAATCAATTCTTCTCAGCTACCATAAGAGCCACCTGTTGCCTCAAACCATTCAAACAGAGGCCGAAGTTATTGAATAAAATCAGATATTCACCTCCAGCACAGCCAGGGAGTTACTTCTGCAAAGAAAATTAATAAATAAAATATCTGCGGAGTTATTCCACATAGAACACAGAGCCTCAAAGTCAAATAAAGCTCCCACCGAGCTTAATTCATAAATGTAAAATAGTTAATACAGAGAACCACTTGTAAAATTCCTCATCGAGCCCCTCAAAAGGCCAAGATGTTCTGAATCTGTATTAATTTCCTTGAGAGATCTTTATCAGATCCCACCTCCTCATCCTTCTATAAATACTTCTATAGAAGATGAGAGGTTGGTTGGTTGGTTTTTGTTTGATCACAAGTTGTAATATTGAAACTCTCTGAAATCAATACATAGTCCTTTGAAGTTGAAGAACAAATTGAAGTCTTGGATGTCTTGATGATGTTGTTGCATGTTTGTTCCTGAGAAGGCTCTATCATTGGATTCATGAGCTTGACTGTTGGTGAAGTATTTTGAACTGTTTCATGTTTTTCCCTGTTTCCATTATGTTCCATAATTTCTCACTACAGTAGGATAGAAAGTATTAGGCTAAGAAATGACTCCTGGAAGCACCTTAGACCTGTTCATCCTTCACAGTTTTATGTTTTCTTCTGCTGAAGTATTTTAGAGGCTTCAATCTTTCTCTTTAGTCTTCATGCTTGTTTATTTCCTTAATAGTTTTAACAGTTGGTTTCAGCATGATTTATGGTTCTCCCTGCTTGTCTGTTGCCACTTAAAAACTGTTATTGAAGTATCCCTTGGAATTTCTTTGTTTACAATGGATCAGAGAGGTCTGTTTTGATCTTGCCCTTTGATCTCACTTAAACAGTTGAATTAAAGGTCGTTATAATTATGATCATAGATGTTTTTAGGTGTTCCCTCTTTAATGACTGTGATTACCAGTAAATCTTATATGTTTTCTAAAGTCCTTTAGAATAAAATCTTTGAGGAAATAGGGTGTTCCCTGAATCTTAGATTTTACTTTGAAAGTTGTTTTGAAATCATTGTTTGCTTAAAGGTGTGATTTGTAGAAATTATGGTTAGCCCTGTCTATCAAAGAACTCTTTATTGTTTCAAATTATTCTTTCAAATTCCCTCTGTTGAGAATTGAACCTCTCTTTCTAAATCATTAATGTTCATCTCATTCCAAAAACAAAAGGATCATGTGGCCAAGTTAGATTTGCCCTTTGATATCCCATATCCATTGATGAGTTTGTTATGACCTTTTCTTAACTCTATTGCCCAATGAAACATATATTTTGTTGTCCTATATATCTTTCCTGGGCCTTTCATGTTCTGCTGTATCATCCCAACCAAACAATCAAACAAATAAACACTTGTACTTAATAACTAGTCTAAAATCAATATTCTAAGTACACAAGATAAACCTTTGCAAACAAAAATTTGAGAGATCCCTCTCTGAGAACAGGAGGACTAGATCCTGTAACTCTAAGGATTGGTTCTGATGTTGCCTTGTCTTTTTATTTTCCAGACTATCAAAACACGGGACACCAACACATGGTTTTATGAGCTTGGAGCAGAAATTGGTTTTGTGAAGTGGATGAATGGCTTGCCTGGCTTGATGATGGAGAATCTTGTTTGCAGGATTCCATAGCTTGGTGAAGGGTGATGTTTTCCTAATTTGTCTATTGTATCATTTGTTATCATTATGTTTCATGTTTCTTGGCTACTATTAAACAGAAAAGTAAAGGTTGAGACATGTTCTTTGAGGCACCTCAGTCCTCCTGTTTGTTATAGCTTTTATGTTTTCTCTTTTGGCCATCTTAAGGAATTCTTTACTGCTCCTTATTTCCACCAAAAATTGTTTTTGTTTCATGTATGGTTAGTATCCTAGCTTACAAGTATGATTCATGGTATGCCCTACTTATTTGAAGTTTTCAAAACGCTATCTTGAAGCCTTTCTGTGAAATATTGATTGCTAGGCTAAGTCAAAGAGGTATCATTTGATCTTGCCCTTTGTCCATGCTTGCAAACTTGTTTCAAAGTTTCCAATAACTTGATATATGTTGTTTAGGAGTTCCCTCTCCATAAATTGAGTTATTTGTATTGTCTTATGTGTTTTCCCAAAATCTGAAGGTGATTTTCTAAAGTTAGAAGCTCTTATGCTCTCTATGTATCATTGGAATGTTTCTCTTGGATGTTTATTAGTTTAGTTTATGGTTTATTGAGATTAATGGTTTTCCCTACCTCATGTATTGTAACTTTTAAACTATATATGTTTAAGACCTCTTAGCTTTCCAAAACTTAATGTTTAATACACATCATACATCACGTTAAGGATCTATTGACATTGCTAAATCAGCCTTGCAACCCACTCTGTTTAATCATTTAGACACTCTTGACTTTCATTTGACTCCATAGCCCAATGGCTTTGACATAATCTCACTCCACCTATTCCATTTGACCATCTTTCCCAACCAAAACAATCAACAAACCCTACACCTAATAACTAGCCTAAAATCAAAACCCTAGAGAAAAAAGAGTGTCTATTCAACTTAGTGTTCCTAAATTGATGTCATAAATTGTTAACCAGGGCTAGTAAACTGTTGAAGCGAAGTGCACTATATGTGCCTAGGTATCTTCTTCCTACTTCGTTGTGGTTACTATTTTTCTAGTGTTTTTGGTTTTTGTATTTTTGTGTTAAGAGGAAAAGAACTAAACTGTTAGCAAAGAGAAGTTACTGATCACACTAAAACAGAACAAAATCTTATCTAAACTGTGTATGACACCTAAGAACAGAAAATTCTAATTCACAAATTGCAAAACTTGACAAGGAAAGTAACTCATAACATTAACTCAGTCCAATTCATTTCATTAGAGGTATGTTGGAACAACTTAAGAAAATCATAAGTTTGATGTAATGAGGTTCTCTTTAATAAACAACAACTTACAATATCACAGAGAACATCTTATCCATGGTTAGAAATTTGTTGGAATACTTTGAGAAAATATTATCTGCAATTTAGTAAGGAATCCTATGCTAACATAACTTATGACATTATAATTAACCACTCTGCAACTCAAAATGTTACTATTAAGCCTCATGCAAGGGTTAGAGATCTCTTGGAATAGCTTTGGAAAAGGGTTGTTTGTAAAATTATGAGAAATTGCAGAATAGTCAAGAACTTCAAAATGATATAACTAATTCTTGTCCATATGATGATGATGTGTTAAAAGAAATTAAGAACAAGAGCAGTTTGTAAATAATGAAGGCCTTTAAGTCTAATTTAACAGAACTAGAATACAACTAGCTAATAAAACTTGAAATACAATGAAAATAACTGCGCTTATATGCAATTAACCTTCAAAATACTACAGCTCTATCTCATTCACGTGTTAGTGATATATTGGAATAGTTTATGAGAATAGGATTGACTGTAATATTCGATGTAAGTAAACATAAAACATGATGCTCAGAAAAAATACCTAAATTAAGAATGAAACAGAGCTAAAGTTACTTATCTAGAAAATATGCACAAAGCCTTTCGGACAGTGGGGGCCCTCTACCACCAGATTGGAACACAAATCCTTAACTCCTTAAGGTTGCTTCAGATCTTGCATTAAATTTGTACTTCTTTCATTAAAGGAAAAATGCTCAGAAAACAGAGTATTACAGTCTTGGAGGAATTAACAACAAAACATCAACCAACTAACTGTCTCTCGGTTCACCGAGTTATTCTTATAAGCAAATACATAACTGTCATTGAGGAGAAATAGGCATAGGTGTCTTTTTCAATAAAAATCAAATTAGAACTCTTGTTGAGGACTCGTACTTTGCTGAAGACATCTGCAGATTCCTTGTCCTTGTAGAAGTATACTTCTTGGTTCTGGTTTTCTCCACGTGCATAACCACTTATAGATTTTTGCTCAACCTTCGTAGAGGGCAAGAAATGATGTAGGAGTGTTGTGGAATTCAACCATATGCATTTTTCCTTTAAGTGACACCTGTAACCTGTGTGAACATAAAGATGGCTGCGGAATATGTGACTAGCTACAGAATGGCTGCATTCTATAGCTAAGTCTGATAAAAAATCACTATGACAACAAAACCACAAAAGTATAGTAAGTCAGTTATTGCATGCACTCTTAGAGTAATTTTAATCATTCCTATTGATCTTTTAAGCCTATAACTGACAAAGGACAAATGGAATGAAGTGAAATTTGGTGAAAGGAAAGGACATCTTTGGGGCTCAACAAAGAGCACATCCTTTGCACCCAATAGAGAGATCTCTCTCTGAGTCCAAGAAGGCTAGGTCCTCGGACTCCAAAGCTTGGTTCCATGTTACCCTGTCATTTTTTCTACCAATCTGCCAAATCAAGAGACCCTAACAGATGCACCAGCTTGACATCAGGTTACATATTAATAGTGTGTTCAATGATACTAGTATATATGCCTGGAATTTCTTCGTAAGACCAAGAAAATACAACACAGAATTCATGAAAGAGAGAGTGATATGTTTCTAGTTCTAATGGAGAACATGACACGCTGACATGAATATTTTCTAAAATTCCAGGTTTGGTAGAAATATCGATAGAAATGGTTTCTTCAATATTTGACAAGTTTCGCTTGGAATCGATTGCATTAATATGAAAAGAATTCGAAAATAAATTTTTGATTGATGGGTGATATAGTTCACTAAGATTATTTTATTCATAATCATAAAGATGGGAACAATGATGATAATATTCCCATGGTTCTCCTTCTGACAACATGGTTTCCAAAATATTCTCATCTGTCAATAAAGTTGAAGAAAAAGGATCAGGTGGAGTACCAAAATCTAAGGAACGATCAACCCAAACAACCGACGATGTTGATTTAGAATTCGCCATCCAATCCAGATAGATTTATTTCTATGCCATCTCAATAGGTCTGGGTAGCAGAAACTCATCCAATGTAACAATTTTAGAATCAGTTGTACTCTTCCTTAAGCTAGATGTAGTGGAAGAGATCATCTAGCAGGTTTCTATGCTTGCAATTTCTGCCGATGTCGCAGGCGGCGGTAATGAAAAAGTTCCCATAAGAGTAGAATCCCTTAAGAGTCCTACACAAATCTTCTGAAGTGCGAGTTGGGGTGCGTGAACGAATGCAACACTTCTAGTTACCTATGAATTGGAGGCAAAGAAGGATAGCTGATTGATGACTATGATAACACCTTTATGTGGAAAGGCGATCATTCTAAAATATGTAGAAACACTTGTAGTCATAGCATATACCCATGGCCTTCCAAGTATAATATTGTAGTCAAGGGGTCTTTCAATGACCTTGAAGTCAACATTCACTGTTTTTTCCCCTAGTTCAACATGCAGGTTAGTAATAATACCACAAGGATTATATGTACATCTGTCGAAAGCCTTCAATGTTGTTGATGATTGAGATAATGTTAGGTCCCTATATTACTAGTATAGTCCCATATTTTTGTTAGTGTAACCCCCTTATTGTTATTATTGTACCCTTGTAACCCCCATATTGTTATTATTATGCCCTTAAATTATTATTGTTAGGTCGGCTAGGATTACATTGTGGCCCTACTAGGATTACATTATGGCCCCATGGACTCCTATATATAGAAAGGAGGTTTTGTAATTTGAATCATCCAAGAATTGTTCATTCATGTAATGTATTGGAGTTTTCCCCCTCGAAGTAGCTTATTTCTAAGGCATTGATATCTCTTTTCTTCTCTTTTTGGAATTAGTTTCACAACATTTGGTTTTAGAGCTTTGAGATTCTAGGGTTTCGATGTTCCAAACAGGTCAGCGTGGAATTTTCACTATAAATTGTTTTCTACGAAGGTTCAGAATCTGAAATTTTTACAGTACGAATCCAAAATCCTAAGGAACATCTTAAAAAATATTTAGAGCTTGGTTCACAATATTTTCAAAGATATGATCTATGCAAGTCAGGTCATTTTTTAGGCTCCTGAATTTAACCTAAACATGTCATCGTGGTATTTTCATAATAAAGTTTTTTCTACAAAGGTTCAGAAGCTGAAATTTTTAGAGTGCAAAGCCACAATCCTGAGGAAAATCATCAAAAAAATTCAGATATTGGTTCGCAACATTTTCGAAGATATGATTTGTGGAAGTTAGGGCTTTTTGAGGCTTCTAAATTTCATCTCAAAGAGGTGATCGTGGGAAAATCTTCATAGCTCTTTCTCTAAGCATCGGATTGGAATGATGTAAAAAGTGACCACAAGTGAATGTACAGTAGTTTTCAGTCTATCAACTTCAGAGCCAAAGGAGGAAACAGTGACATGTGGCAAGTCGTACAATTTCTCTCTACTGAACCAGTCCAAAATTGGGTCATTGTGGGAGATTGGACATAAATTTGCCTTGAAGAATCCAAATTATATCAAACTTGTGGCATTTGAAAGAAGCTTCAAAAGGGGTACTACAAGGCTGAATTTTAGATATTGAGGATATGAAATTATAGAGATCATTCAATTTCAATATTGAGCTCCTCAAAAGCAAGTAAAATGTGTGTATTTTGTTTTCCGAATTGCATAAGTCTTGTTTGAAGAATCAAGCTGAATTGATTACAATGGCATATTGTAGAATAGATATCAGTATTGGATTCTAAAATGGCCCCTAAAAATAATTCAACACCCATTAAGCCTTTAGAAAGCTCTACTATGACTCATGAAGATGAAGAATGGCAACATGACATATCAAAATTACAAGAGCAAGTGCAACAAATTTCGCTCTCGCAAAGAGAAAAAAAAATGACATGGAAGATTTGAAGAAAGGTGTGGAAACTAAGATGGATGGTTTGAAGAAAGGCGTGGAATCTAAGATGGATGGTTTGAAGAATAACATGGAATCTAAGATAGATGGCATTGAAGCTGACATAGAATCTAAAATGGAAAACATGAAGAAAGATCTAAAAGAAGACATGGAAGGTTTGTAAAAGTTGATACAAGAAATGTTTCCTAATGGTGAAAAGATAGTAGAGTAAACTCATGATGAGAACAAAATAAATGTTAATAATGATTTCATAAAATATAATGTTGGCGGGAAGAAACACCATATTCCAAAAATGGATATGAGGAAGTCTGATGAAAAGGATACTGTAACATGGATACTACAGATGGAGCAATATTTTGATCTCCATAATGTGAAAAATACACAAAAGGTACACATTTCAACTTTACATTTAGAACAAAATACATTTGTATGGTATCGATGGCTTTGCTCCCGTAAAAAAATTGTCACTTGGTCAATTTTAACGGAGGAAATGATAACAAATTATGAGGATACAAAGAGCAACACCTTCTTTAACCAATTGATAAATCTCAAACAAAAGGGTTTAGTGGGGGAGCACATTAAGGACTTCCAAAAATTGAATATAAGGGTAACTGATATTCCAGAGGAACACAGGATTGATCTCTTCATAGGTACTTTAAAGGATAACATTGAACATGAAGTTCGCATTTTGGAACCTAATTCATTGGAGAAGGCATTTAGGTTGGCAAGAAAATTTGAATGTAAAATTATGGCAACAAGGAAGCCTACCACTCACTTCTATAAAGAAGGAAGTGTTGCTATGCCTAGATTTCCACAACCTACAAGGTTGACACCACAAAAATTGGAAGAAAAAAGAGAAAAATGGCTTTTCTATAGTTGTGATAGCAAATACACTAAAGGTCATAAGTGTGCTGAGAAGAAATTATTTTACATAGATTGTGAAGAGGAGGAATAAAATGAACAAAAGATGATCACAGGGGAACCAACCCAAGAAGAGGAAGAAATTAGTCCGACCATATCATGTAATGCATTGGCAAGAATTACCACTCCACAAAATCTCAATATATAAGGACATATCAAGAAGAAAAAGGTAATATTTTTGATTGATTCGGGTAGTACGTATAATTTTATTCATTGTAAGGTAGCCAAGGAATTGAATTGTTTCCTATACCCAACACTATAATGTTAAGTGATGGTTGCAAATGGACGAACTATAAATTGCTCTAGAAAATGCCATAATATCAAGCTAACCATGGGGGAATATGTATTGAATAGTCCAATGCTTTCCATTCCTATGGGAGGTGCTGATTTTGTACTAAGGTAATGATTTACAATCTTTGGGGTGATAGTTTAATTTTCAAAGAACTTTTCTTGAAATTTTTCTAAGGAAAGGAAGTTGAATTACAGGGAGTATTGCAGGTGAGAAAGATAATCTCTTGCCATGAAAAAGCTTCTAAAAGAAAGAAAAAGCAGAAGGCATTACAGTATGCTCCACTAGGGATTCCAACATCAAAATCATCCCCATTGCATATCCATAAGAGTCTTGGACAAATGTTAAAGTTTTGAAACTCAAGGAATCCCACCTGCTTTATAGTCATGATAATTCTATTAATTGTCTTGTAAAGTCCACTCAAACATGGAGTCTTATAGATATTCTTATGTCCAAAAGAGTGAAATTGAACTTATGATTGCAGAAATTTTAGAGGTGGGTATAATTCAACCTAGTCAAAGTTCTTTCTATGCTCCTATAGTATTGGTACACAAGAAGGGTGGATCATGGCGCATGTGTCCACATTATAGGGAGCTCAATAAGCTCACCATTAAAGATAAATTTCTCATTCCTATGATTGATAAATTATTGGATGAATTACATGGAGCAATTTATTTTACCAAGTTGGATCTTCGTTCAGGATATCATCAAATTAGAATGAAGACTGAAGATATTCCAAAAACAACATTTCGAACTCATGAGGGTCATTATGAATTTTTGGTCATGCCTTTTGGCCTTACCAATGCACCTTCTACATTTCAAGGGTTGATGAATTCCATTTTCAAACCCTTCCTTAGAAAATTTGTGCTAGTTTTTTTTTGATGATATACTAATCTACAACAGGTCTTGGAAGGATCATGTTGAACATGTTGACATGGTGCTCAAACTATTGCAGGAGAAATAATTATATGAAAAACATCCAAATGTTTCTTTGGAGTACAAGAGGTGGAATATCTGGGTCATATTGTATCTCACGAGGGTGTTAAAGTAGACCCTAACAAAATTAAAGCCATTAAGGAATGGAAAGTCCCCACAACTATAAAGCAGTTGCAAGTATTTCTCGGGTTAACAGGGTATTATCACAAGTTTGTTAAGAATTATGGGAGAATAGTAGCACCTCTAACAACATTATTGAAGAAAGATGAATTTTCATGGACTCTTGAAGCAACTAAGGCCTTTGAACATCTTAAAGAGGCAATGTGCCTAGCACCGGTCTTAGCTACGCCAGACTTCACAAAAACCTTTATTGTAGAATGTGATGCCTTAGGAAATGGAATTGGTGCTGTTTTAATGCAAGAAGGAAGACCCATTGCTTTTGAAAGTCATCCAATCAAAGGAAAGTATTTACATAAAACTATTTATGAGAAGGAAATGTTAGCAATACTGCATGCACTAAAGAAATGGAGAACTTACCTAATGGGAAGACACTTCAAGGTAAAAACTGATCATGATAGTCTTAAACACTTTTTGGAACAAAGACTATCTTCAGAAGAGTAGCAAAAATGGGTCAAAAAGATGTTGGGTTATGACTTTGAAAAAATATACAAAAAAGGGAAGCTAAATGTTTTTGGAGATGCACTCTCAAGAAAGAATGAAGAGGTGGAAGAATTGCTTTTTTCCATTTCTATTATCTAGCCAAATTGGATAATCGAAGCAAGAGATGAATGGAAGAAGGATGAAGAAGTGTGGACACTCATTCAAAATTTGCAGCAAGATCCTAGTACATCTGATACATTTAGTTGGAAAAATGATTCCTTATGGTACAAAGATCGCTTATATCTTTTTAAGAATTCCCAACTAAAACAAAAGATTCTTTTGGAATTGCACACTTCTCCTTTAGGAGGACACTCAGGATTTTTAAAAACTTACCACAGGGTGAAGAAAGAATTTTTTTGGGATGGCCTTAAATCTGATATTCAAAATTTTGTGGAGGAATGTTTGGTTTTCCAGCAGAATAAAGTTGAGACAATTAAGACCCCGGGACTTCTACAACCTTTATCCATTCCAAGTCAACGTTGGGAGGAGATTTCAATGGATTTTATCACAGGTTTACCTAAGTCCGAAGGAAATAGTGTCATCATGGTGGTAGTTGATAGACTTACCAATTATGCACACTTTTGTGCATTATCTCATCCATTTAAAGCAAGTACAGTTGCTACTACATTTATGGACACAACTCAAAAGCTACATGGAAACCCAAGGGTTATTGTGAGCGACAGAGATCCCATTTTTACTGGAAATTTTTGGACGGAGTTATTTTCTTGTTTGGGTACTCAATTAGCTCATAGCTCATCTTATCATCCTCAATCTGATGGTCAAACCGAGATAGTAAATAAATGTTTGGAAGGATATCTTCATTGTTTTGTATCTGATAAACAAACACAATGGGTCAAGTGGTTACCTCTCGCTGAATGGTGGTATAACACTTCCTTCCATACTGCAGCAAAAATGACCCCATTTATGGCACTTTATGGATATCATCCACCATTCATCACATCATCTTTAAGAGAAAATTCGAAGGTTCAAGCAGTGGAAGATCACATCGAGCATCAACAAGAAGTTCTCCAACTCTTAAAGGAAAACCTGAATTTGACACAAAATTGAATGAAACAACAGTCAGATCAACATCGCAGCGAGAGAAGTTTTGATGTAAGAGACTGGGTATTTTTACGGCTACAACCATACAAACAAATGTCCCTCAAGCAAGCTAAGAAGGATAATAAATTATCGCCAAAGTACTATGGTCCTTACAAGGTGTTGCAAAATATTGGTATTATGGCATACAAATTGGAGCTTCCTGCTTCTTCACGAGTGCATCCAGTTTTCCATGTTTCATGCTTAAAGAAGGTTATAGGTGAAAATATTCCAGTTCAAACAATATTGCCAGAACTTGATGAGGAAGGAAAAATCATATTGGAACCTGAAGCGGTCATGGAAACAAGAACTCGACAACTACTGAATCGATCAATTTCAGAGTATCTCATCAAGTGGAAGAACTTACCCACTGAAGATTCTACATGGGAGGATGAGAATTTTATACAGAAGCACCCAGAGCTACTCAAGCGTTGAGGACAACACTTTTTTGAAGGAGAGGGGCATGTTAGGTCCCTATATTACTAGTATAGTCCCTTATTGTTTTTAGTGTAACCCCCTTATTGTTATTATTGTACCCCTGTAACCCCCATATTGTTATTATTGTGCTCTTAAATTATTATTGTTAGGTCGGCTAGGATTACATCAGGCCCTACTAAAGATTACATTGGCCCCATGGAACTTATATATAGAAAGGAGGTTTTGTAATTTGAATCATCCAATAATTTTTCATTCATGTAATGTATTAGGAGGTTGCCCCTCGAAGTGGCTTATTTATAAGGCGTTGGATATCTCTTTCTATCTTTTCTGTGAGTCGGCTTCACAAATGATAAGTGCGCCATAAAGTGTAGCCAAATGAATTCCAATAGTTTATAGACATAATGCATGTAGATTCTCCCTCATCAATAATAGTACGATGCACAAGGTGATTGAGAATATTTACTTGGATGGAGAATGCCAATTCTGCTGGTAATTGTGGCTAGCCTGTATGATTAAAGAATACGAGATTAGAATCAATCGGATCAATTCCACCAATAGCCGAAAATAAAGCCTGTTTCTGGGAGGGACAATTTTTTAATACCTCAAGAGATGACATAGATGAAGGGGATTGAGCCAAATCTTCAACTATATTATAATTTTGAGCAACTCTTGCTCGGGGATTATATGTCTATTTATGAACAACTCCCTTTGGTGGCTTGATTGTCAATTCAGGAATAGAATTATGCGGTACCTATTCTGTAGAAGGAATCATGGTCGAGGTAGCAGGTTGATCAGTAGCCTGCCTATCGTAATATTTATTACGCATTGACACCAAAATATTTGTTGATGGCTTGGTGACAGATAAAATAAGCACTTGGGAACTAGAAGCTAGATTTGTAGCAACCAAATTTTTGCTCGGATTCGGAAACGGATCTGTCAACACAGCTGATGCATGTGAAGTCTTAACCATATTTGAGAATTGAGCGCGGTGAGGAAAATCCTGAACAAAGTGTTCCTCATTACAGATTTTTCATGGATAACGAGGTTTCATATTTCCAGACGATTGATCAGATGATCTTTCTTGCGGGTTAGAAGTTTTTTTTTTCTTTGATTTCCCTTTTTTCTTACTTCCGGGTTGCTTGTCACTTTTTCCTTTGTCAAATGACATAACATTGATTTCATAAGAAGATGTGGGATCAGATGCAGTAGTATGATGTGTGCTTGTAGTATCTATCATACTGTCTCTGGCATGAGAGTCCTTTGATGGGGGTGTTGGGGTTCCCATGTTTTGGCCAGATTGGCAAGACCAAAAGATGAGACAAGACGTAACCGTGTTCTTGTGTCTTGTGATCTAGCTCCTCTCGGACCTAGAGAGGATCTTCCACAAACAAAGAATGGCATATTCGAAAGCTCAGTACTAGTATTAGGCTAGGTATGAAGCACAAAAGGGGAGGGGTTTAAAATGGTTTGGTTGGTTGGTTTCTGGGCTGAGTCATGAGATCATAAACTGAGAAAGTAATGGAAGGAAAGGAGCAAAGCAGCAAGATGTTTCGGCAAAAGAGAATGAGTCAAAACTGTGCCATCCATTGGGCTATGGAGTCATGAAAGGGAATTACTTGCACACAACTAGCCAAAGCTTTCAGAGGGCAAGTCATCTACACTAAAGGATATTTTATATAGATGATGAAATGGAACATTAAGGATTGAAAGTGAAAGAAGGAAAACAACCCAATTTCTTTCTATAGATCAGGTCAGAGGTCATTTAACTCCAGACCTGCTTGGACATACTCAAAGGCAGCTTTCAAAGGAGGGACAAAGGGGCATTTTATAGATCAGACCAAGAGGTCATTTAACTCCACGTCATCTTTAGCATGCTCCAAGGGAAATGAGATAAGTTTAACGCAGCCGTGTCCGTAGATCGTAGAAGGACTTTGAACCTTCACTTTTTGACACCAAGAAGAGATCTGATGATAGAAAGGCCAAGCATGCACCTAATCAAAGGATCCTAGTGGATATTTTTGGCCGGATAAATCGTTCTTGCGGACAAGACCGATCTCCCTAGTGTCAGAAGAAAATCTAGCAACAAACGAACAACTAAGTTTGTCTTTCTCTAGATATATTCGTTTTACAATTAAATTCTATGAAGGTGTCGATCCTACCTTAGATCCAAATGCTTATTTGTGGTCGTAGTGCTTCCGTCGCATCAATAATCCTTCGTCGCAACAAGAGCTCTTTTGTCGCAAGAAAGTATCATCTTTCTTTGATATGCAATCACAAACAAGAAAATATCAATAGCACCTGTATAAAAAATAATCATAAAACATATCTATCATAGTGATCAAGGAATCTATGAAATAAACGATCAAACGACAGCTTATTGAAATAAACAATCAAACGACAATTTATTGAGAAAAACAGAACTTGATTGTATTAATCTTAAAAATATACAAGAACCTTACAACCTTAGCCTTGATGTTCGAAAGGCCTTCTCGGTCCGGCTGTGAATTTACTTGATAAGTCTTGCACTCTTCATTCAGAGCATAAAGAGGTATGTGATCTTTTCCTCCCAAAAGCTCAACAGAAGAAGTCTAAATCTTAACAGCACTTCTAACTCAATATTCTAATTCTCCATCTCCGTAATCTCAATCGAAAACTTAACCTTCAAAGTCTTAAAACTTAACCCTTTGAGGCTGCCATATGCCTCCTTTTATAGAGCAGATGAGGAGATTAGGATTCCACCTTTAAAGGGATAGAACCCTCCTTCAAACGGATAGGCTCCTCACATCAAGGGATTAGTTCCTTAAGGTGTAGGATACATGCACCTTACTAAAGCATACTCAGCCCCAAAAAATCTCATCTAGAACCTTCTAGAATTGACCAAAATTCAACTTTTTCAGTTTAATTTCACGCTTTTTTTATTTTACAGGGGTTCCGCAGGCATAACACTGGAAAAATGCGTTCTAGAATGCAGTTCCTCTTCACATTACCTGTGTACCCTAGCCAGGAACGCAGGTAGGCTTAATATTACCTGCGTACCCAAAGTTTTTGAGCTTTTTAGGGTTTTTTTCTCCATGTTTCAGGGCTTGGAATGAGGAACCAAGGTTGTAAGACTTGCAGAGGAGGTAAGTATGAGTTTCAATGAGCTCATACAATCAGCAGAATGTCAGGGTGACATTTTTTAGTGTAACTGATTTCCCCCTAAAGTGCGAAGTCTGAAATAGATGAAGATGAAGTCTGTCATATATGAAGAGTGAAGTACTTTATCATTTCAAGGATCATCCTATGGAAACCCCGGTCGGAACCTGTAAAAACATTCAATGCAAAATATATATGTAATCATATCATCGCTGAGGTAGGAATTCCCATACTCAGATCAAAACTAACTAGAAAAATAATTTAAACTGTTCTGATACAGGAATGATTTTCAATACATCAACAGTATAGACATATGTAGACACAGCATGGAAGCAACCATATTTTTATGAATATTCCACTGTATAAATGAATAAAAAAAATTCCTCGCAGCCTGGATGGTGGAAACTAGATCCAGGGTCTTGATTTTTGCTTCCCGAACTAGTACAATTCTATCCATGCGAATGAATGTGTCGAAGTCGAACATGGTAGAAACCACTTGATTACCAGTCAATAATGTAAACCGTTAACAAGTGTGAGAGTAACCACCAGTAATGCCAATGGCTCTCAAAGTACTCAGTACAATCCATGAAATGTGAATGAATGATCTGAAGTTGAACATGTCACAGAATCATTCGATCGAAGGTCAATGATGCAACCTGTCGTTGAAGGTGAGAAACCTGCCATTGAGGCATGCGTACCTTGCTGCATCGACGATTTCTGGATCAACTTCCTAGATAATGAGTTGTCATCGATAGAAAGTGATCTGTCATAGGCAAGCCCACAACACGAAATCATAGATCAAGTTTTGAAAATATATTGGCAAGGACTAACTCAGGGATGGTCAAAATGGATGACAAATATTTTGCAAATGGTTTGTTTGAACTGTCCTCTTGAACACATAACGACATTGCAGATGGTTTGGTGACAATTGACCTAAAGCTAATACCCAGAAACCAGCTAAAGACTTTCAATGTGGTTTGATTAACTGTTAGGCAAAGGATTTTCCCAACCCAGGTGAATGAAAAGTGTCGTGTTCAAGACTGGTTAATGGCTTTCTGAATAATCGAAATGTAACAAACAGGTTTGTTTTTCTCTCTTTTCCCCCACCATTTCTGGCAAGTACCTCTTTATTTTTGACAAGCTTGAGGAGGATAACATTTTCTTGTTTATAAGCTCATCCTTCGGATGAGTCCAACTTAGTTTAAAATCGAACCCTAAGAATGAGTGGTCCGTTCCTGTTTGTAATCGACAGGTCCTTTACTGTTAAATTTTAACAAGTCCGAAAGATAAAGAAACCTTGTCAATTTTAGGGAGTCAAAAGAAAAACATAAGTAAACTCCATGGTTGTTATTTTTCATAAATTTAGTCTCTCAGGCCCGAAAAAGGATAAATAATGTAGGAGAGAACTCTATTGACCATGATTAGTCAACGTATACCTTTTTCGTAATTAGTCCATTTCAGTTCGGAAAATGGGTAAACTTATACTGAAGGGATGACTGTTCATTTACTTTAACAAGTTCGAATAGTCAAGTACTCGGCAATCTTTTCAATTTTAGAGAGTTTGAAAAGGGCTTAAAAGAGGACTCCAAGGTTTCGCTTTTTCGTAATTTTCAAGAGTTCGAAAAAGTGATAAAAGTATACTTAGTAATTTCACTTTTTCTGTAAATTTTAACGAGTTCGAAAAAGGGATAAAAATGTACTCATGGTTTTCACTTTTTCGTAAGTTTTAACGAGTTCGAAAAAGGGATAAAAATGTACTCATGTGTCTGACTTTCAATTTAATTTACGAGCAGGAAAAGACAGAAAGAACTCGGCATTTTCATGTGTTTTACGAGAATGAAAGATAGAAAAATAATCTCGGGATTTTCATGACTCAAGATAGGTTTCATTTTTACAAAAGCTTGAAACAGAGAAAAACTATGCTTCAGAGTGGTTTCATTTTTACACAAGCTTGAAACAAAGAGAAAATTGTGCTTGATGCCCCCTAAGCGTAACTGCTAGAGCGCATGCCCCCCCAGCTTCATTTCATTCAACTAAGTACTGCTGGTAATTAATAGATGGATGGAATGAAGGTTCATTTACGAGATCATATGAAAGACCCGACCTAAAAACTAACCTAAATATATGACTTAACATTTACGAGGTCTATTCAAAGACTCGACTCAATTAGGGGAGGATTTGTTTCATTTTTTAACGAGCTCGACACAGGAAAAGAACTATGCTCATGGCAACGTGTTTCATTTTTTAATGAGGTTGACATCGTAAAAGGAACTTTCCTCAAATCTACTCTCTAAAATCTACCTATATAACCTATTGATTCATTTTTGAATGAGGTTGAGACAGGAAAAGAACTGTCCTCATTCCTGATTAATTTTTTAACGAGGTTGACTCAGTAACAGGAACTATCCTTTGACCAACTGATTCATTTTTTAACGAGGTTGACACAGGAAAATAATTGTCCTCATAAACTACTTATTTCTAATCTATCAATCTACTCTACAATCTACCTACTGTTTCATTTTTTAATGAGGTTGACACAGGAAAAGAACTGTCCTCATCGCCTGACTGATTCATTTTTTAACGAGGTTGACACAGTAAAAGGAACTCTCCTCACCAGCCACTGATTCATTTTTTAACGAGGTTGACACAGTAAAGGGAACTTTCCTCAGACTCACTGATTCATTTTTTAACGAGGTTGACTCAGTAAAAGGAACTTTCCTCGCACTGACTGATTCATTTTTTAACGAGGTTGACACAGTAAAAGGAACTATCCTCACCACTGATTCATTTTTTAATGAGGTTGACACAGTAAAAGGAACTCTCCTCAGACTCACTGATTCATTTTTTAACGAGGTTGACACAGTAAAAGGAACTTTCCTCAGACTCACTGATTCATTTTTTAATGAGGTTGACACAAGACAAGGAACTCTCCCGACACACCGATTCATTTTTTAACGAGGTTGACAAGAAAGGAACTTAACTATCCTCCGACTCACCGATTCATTTTTTAACGAGGTTGACACAAGATAAGGAACTCTCCTCGACACACCCATTCATTTTTTAACGAGGTTACGCACAAGAAAATCAGAACTATGCTAAAGATGAACTGATTCATTTTTAACGAGGTTGCCACAGTAAAAGGAACTATCCTCATAGTGACATGTTTAATTTTATAACGATTTTGACACAATAAAAGGAACTATCCTCATGGTGACCTTGTCATGGCTTCCAACTGGAAGAAAGACATGTCAAGGGACACTCCTCAATCATGGCTTCCAAGAGGTCTTCATCAGATGGAAGAATAGTTCTCTGGAAGGAATACATGTCAAGGGACTCAAAAGGGATAAGAACATCACGTTCAAAGAATCCCATAGAGTTTTCCATGTCAATTACCGGATCTAATTCAAAGAAAGACGAGCAAACAGTGAGAGGCTCACTTCCATCGGTAACTGAAAACATGGGACTAGTTGCCACATAATTAACCCGTGGCGGGGTAGATACCACTTGCGTATGACGACCATTCAGGGATGTCGGATTATTGGTAGTCGAAACAAGACTAGGGAATGAAAGTTGGTCTACAGTCACAATATTTCCATTGTGAGGGAAAGACATCACGCGAAAGAGTGTCGATACGACAACTTTCATTGCATAAACATAGTCTCGCCCAAGGAGTAAATTGAAATCCAAGGGACCTCGAACTACCATAAGATCAATACAGACAGTTTTACCTTCCAAAGTAATAGAAAACTTAGGAAGGATTCCTAAAGGTTCACTAATGGTTCTGTTAAAAGCTTTCAGATTCTGCGTAATAGGCACAAGCTGAGGAGAACCCAAAGCTTTCCAAGCAGTTGAGGATAAAATACTAACAGAAGCACCTTCATCTACTTGTGTGCGGTGTATGTCCCTACCACCAAACTTCACAATGATTTGGAAAGGGATAGAGGAAGGAAGACGAGGTTCTGTCAGTCTATTCCAATCAAAGGAAAAGACCTCGGTACTTGGAGGGGGTTCTGTAGAAACAGGTGAAATGCCCCCCGGCATAGAAGAATCTGATGTAACAAGAAGAACCTGAGCGGTATGAAGTTCACTCTCTACAGGGAGAATGGGATCGACTGAATGTGAAATCGAATCGACCACTTGATCAACTAATGGATCATCAACCTGAGTGATATGAGTTTCACTCTCCAATGGAAGAGTGGGATCGACTGTACTTGAAATAAGATCAATCACTCCATCAGTTGACGGTAGGTTGGGAGAAAGTTTACGGTAACCAGTTGGAAATTCTTGCTGTGGAACAGTAAGATTTTCCAAAAATTTTGAGGCTTCATCCATGTGAGGGAAAATGTGAGTATGATGACTCCCTTTGCATAACTTACAAGGAAACCTAACTTTACCCTTTTTCCCAGGAACCTGACTATCACTGGTTGATGGATCAACGGAAATTTGATGAGATTTTTCTGACCATACTTCCAAGACCTTTGGAATACCAGGACAATTGATAAGGAAGTGGTCACCCTTACAAAGCCTGCAAGGGTATTTGGGTTTACGATGCATGTTGGAGGTTTTCTCAACACAACTAACACTTATAGCCATGGTTGACTGATTGACATCTTTCTTATCTTGCTTCTTCTTCTTCTTCTTCCCTTTCTTCTTCTTCTTAGCCACCTGGTTACTAGCATAAAGGTTTTTACCAAGAGAAGAGGAAGAAATGGAGGAAGACATATTAGGCGAAGAAGGTAAAGGGTCAACAGAATGTTGGTGATGTTGAGATGGTGAACTCTGTTGAAGTGAAGCATCCGGTTGAGGTGGAACAATTGGAGTATTCGGGGCCAACGAAGTTGAAAATAACCATATCGGTAAACCTATTGTAAATCCAGGTAATGAAAAAGTAGCCATATAAGGAGGACCAACATTTCCAAAGCAAGGAAAATTACTAGGATTCTCATTAAGAGGGGTTCCTTGGTTGGTAAATTCCGGAACAATTGCCATTATATTCAACTTCAGTGAATTTTATTAACAATTTAAAACTAAAATTAACAATTCACAATTCACAACTAACAATTAAAATTCACAATTCACACCTATGGTCTCTAAAAGTAAAAACAAACAAATTAACATGCGCTATCAAATCTAGGAGTCAAACCACACACAAACAGTAACTTCTCGCACTAAAAACACTAGTTGGTGATGAAATCCAACATCGTAGAATTTAATACAGAAAGGGCGGTTGGAACAGTTACCCCGACAACCTGCTTAATGAAACAGACTGGCACAAGTTTCTTCACAAAACCATCTCGAGTGAAGAAAAACCCCCAGAGAGTCCAAGTGAGTCTAGTCGACGTCTGCTCCAGGTACAGTGGGATCTTCCCTCCACCATCACCTTAGGAAAGAATCCTATAGATTATGGCCACTAAGGTTACCAATAGAAACAAATATACCTGGGGGAACAGTCTACGATCCGACACACACGCAAGGGCAGAGTAACAAAGCTCAATCCCCTTGAAGGCTCCTTGACATAATCCAAGGTTTACCGACAAGTGACCCCAGGTTCCTCGACAATGGTCAATCCGAGGTTTACCGTTTTTAATACGTGTATATCTGCTATCGTTCCCAATGAGGAAGGATTGATTACCTCACTGGTTCAGATATGATCTTGTGCTTGACTCCTTTAGGAGGAGCTTCCCAGAGCATACATGCAACAATTGGAATCTTTCCTACCGCAAGATCGACTACTTGTTTGTTTTACTGTCTTGGAGAGTTAACTAAAACCTATTCCAAGACACTAGACTAAGCTATATTGGTGGAAAGAGCCCTAAAAATGTAAAAATTACTAGATGAATTTTAATTAAGCGCTGTGTTATTTAGGCTGTTATTACTCAAAAGGTAAATGGATATGAAACCAATGGTGTTATGACCCGAACCAAAACTGAATGCAATCGAATATGATAATGTAATCTTTTCAATTCGATGAATCCTAACTAAAGTAAGGAGAGAGTTTCCATTTTCTTCCAACAATGCAAAGATTGATAAATAAGAGAAAATATAACAAATTCTCTAATGCACTAATTTTATCAAGAAAAACTAATGCAAATCAATCCCAAAACAATTTTTTATTTTTGTGTTTTAAAAACAAGCATAAAAACATCTAAATTCAAATCAAAGAAAACTGATCTAAATCTACGATTGATTTTTCATAATGTAAACTATGCAATTGTAATCTATGCACAATTCACATGAAAAGTATGCAAATGTAATCTATGCACATTTTTCATTCATATTCTGAAAATGAGAATTCTAATTATGAAAATGTGATCTATGCAAGAGAATTCTAAAACACAAGATGATTCTAATGTAATCTAAGAACCAATCAAGTGGAAGTCAAGAAAATCGGGTGAGAGTTCCAAAGATCAAAAAACACTCAAAGGCGATTAACACTCATACACAATTTAGCCCCCCCCGGCGAATGAGGGGGAAATTTTTTTTGCAAAAACAAAAGAAAAAAGATGCAAAATTGTGAAAAGAATGAGACAAACCTTCAATTAATGACCAAAGGAAATCAAATTAAGAATTTCTCAAAAAAGAGACTCAAAACACCCAATTAACTTAATGGAGATTGATGAGATGAAGAATTTGCTGAAAGAAATTCAGAAACAAGAGATTTTTGACAGAAAAATACAGATCTGGGTAGATGCTAAGAATCCTAAATTAAATCTAAACTAAACTGAAAGAAGAAATCTAAGTTTTTCAAGACTTTTAACAAGGTCCGCAGGTCCCAGAAGTAACAGGTGCGGTCCCGCACTGGTTACTTAAGGAAAGTGCGGAGATGCCTGCACTGTGTGTGAAGACAAAGTGCGGTCCCCTGAAAACTTCAAGAAAAACATAAAATATTTCAAAATTTTCAAAAACAAAGAAAACCTAAGCTACCCAGGCAGATATCCATCAATCAAAAACCAGGAAAAACTTTTCCTCAAATCAAAATAAAAGAGAACAAAAAACAACAAGTTCTTTCCCCAGTGGAGTCGCCAATTTGTTGGCCGGATAAATCGTTCTTGCGGACAAGACCGATCTCCCTAGTGTCAAAAGACAATCTAGCAACAAACGAACAACTAAGTTTGTCTTTCTCTAGATATATTCATTTTACAAATAAATGCTATGAAGGTGTCGATCCTACCTTAGATCCAAATGCTTATTTGTGGTCGTAGTGCTTCCGTCGTATCAATAATCCTTCGTTGCAACAAGAGCTCTTTTGTCGCAATAAAGTATCATCTTTCGTTGATCTGCAATCACAAACAAGAAAATATCAATAGCACCTGTATAACAAATAATCATAAAACATATCTATCATAGTGATCAAGGAATCTATGAAATAAACAATCAAACGACAGCTTATTAAAATAAACAATCGAACGACAATTTATTGAGAAAAACAGAACTTGATTGTATTAATCTTAAAATATACAGAAGAACCTTACAACCTTAGCCTTGATGTTCGAAAGGCCTTCCCGGGGTCCGAAGCAGGAATCTCCTCTACTTTGATAAGTCTTGCACTCTTCCTTCAGGAGCATAAAGAGGTATGTGATCTTTCCTCCCAAAAGCTCAGCAGAAAGAAGTCTAAATCTTAACAACACTTCAACTCGAATATTCTAATTCTCCATCTCCAGAATCTCAATCTCCAAAAACTTAACCTTCAAAGTCTTAAAACTTAACCCCTTGAGGCTACCCAATGCCTCCTTTTATAGAGGAGATGAGGAGGTTAGGATTCCACCTTTAAAGGGATAGAATCCTCCTTCAAAGGGAAAGGCTCCTCACATCAAGGGATTAGTTCCTTAAGGTGTGGGATACATGCACCTTACTAAAGCGTACTCATCCCCAAAAAATCTCATCTAGAACCTTCCAGAATTGACCAAAATTCAACTTTTTCAGTTTAATTTCGCGCTTTTTTGACTTTACAGGGGTTCCGCAGGCATTACACTAGAAAAATGCGTTCTAGAACACAATTTATCTTCACATTACCTGCGTACCCTAGTTAAAAACGCAGGCAGGTCTCATGTTACCTGCGTACCATGAGTTTCAGAGATTTTTAGGGTTTTTCTTCCATATTTCAGGGCTTCGAATGAGGAACCAAGGTTGTAAGATTTGCAGAGGAGGTAAGTATGAGTGTCAATGAGCTCATACAGTTAGAAAAATGTCAAGGTGACAATTTTTAGTGTAACAGATAGGGCTAACTCTAATCCCCAGTGTTCCCAAATATTCCAGCTTAAACCCAACAAGAACAACTAAGCAACAGAAAACATTAAACGCAAGGAGAGCAGAGACATAGCGTACATAACAAGGGTAAATCCTATGCCATATTTCTGATGCAAGCCATAAGACCAATGAACAACATGAAAAATGTAATAAACAGTGTTAGAGAAAACATCACCAATAGTAATAGACCAGGATCCTGTGAAATGTGCTTGATTAATTGATGCAAAACCAGTCAGATACACTAAGCTCAATGGCTAATACAGTCCAGACTTTATCCTCGTAGCCTACTACATAACAACTACTCTGTTATTCCCTCCCAAGACTGTTCTAACAGTAAAAATGAATCCCTCTAATAGAAATTGGAAACAACCGAACAACAACCCTTACAATTAGTTTCTTCATGAAATTTATAGCTCAAGTGGAGCAGAGAAGGTAGGTGGAAAACTAAATGCAACATTAAAACTTAGAAGAGGAAGAGGGCCGAAGCCCATTCTATTTAAATTTTGTGAATTTATATCTGGTACTCTTTGGATGAAAAAGTGATATTCGTCAGACAACAATTTACTTCGAGTATGTCCTTGATGTACTCTGCTGCAGCATTCTGTAGTACTTCTGGTGAATTGAACAAAGGTAGAATAATGATGCTAAGCTCTGCCATACTGTGCAACAAATGCTTCTGATAGCATAGGACTGTCGTCAAGGGGGAAAACTTTACTTGGACACAATGTAGACTAAAACAATAATGTGTACCGTGTCCTTTCATGGAGAAAAACATTTTTTTGATGTAGAAAACCTGATATACATTAATTTATGCGCTTCGTACCCTCTGTGTGATCCATGATGTCTTCAATCTGGTACTTTGCCTCTAAAACACTGAGTTAAGGCTCAAAGATCTTCATTTTCATGCCTTAAACTCTCTGCTGCTCCATTTCTGTCTCTGTCGGTGAAATCTGCACTTTTAATGGCTCTAGGGAGGTTTTACAGAGTTCAAACCCTGTTCTTTTAACGCAAGTCCTGTCATGGCTCCTACCCAGGCTTTCTTCGTGATTTTGGCCTTTGAAAAATGGTCCTTTCTGCGTTTTTTTCCGCTGTAATAACGACTGTGTAATCATGGCATCTTTCACCATCTGATAACCATGAAAAACATGAAAACCTGTTAAGAAAACCACACATGGAGGTGGTGGATGCAACGGGGATGACGAGAATGGCCGTGCAGACTAGTGAGATGGCGGAAAAGTGTAGGAGCATGGTGGAAAATGCAACTTAATAGTGGAACATGGTCTGGATGATGTGGTCAGAGCGTAGCAAATTTTTGATGCATAACCTTTGAATTTTGACCTTTTGAATATATAAAGAGAGACGGGCGAAATATGACAAACTACGTGGAAAGGGTGACGTGGCGATACGGGGTTAATTGGCGAGCATGCATTTAATTTGGGCCGTCCGATTTCCGGTGGAGACCGATGGTGGAAAACACGTGGGAGGGCAATGGAAAGTGGGCCAGGGGTACAATTAACTCTGATTAATCCTCGTGCGACTTCGCGGAGCAATCACCGTTGGATGAACTGCCCCAGATTGGACGACACACAACGATATCATGCCGGGGAAAACGCCGAACGATAACGCGCGATGGAGGGTGGTTTATGAATAGTGTGCGGAGCCACGTGTCATGCGATGAGTGGAATTTCTCCGAAACAAAAATTACCGCCCAACCTCCAAACGCGGTGCGATGGAAACCGGTGGTTTATGAACAGTGCGCATTGCGGAGACCACCAGGCGGAGGGAATATGGACCAACGATCTGCGGGAAAATGGATGGCTGAAAAATGATTAGGTGGCAGACAGGAAAATATGGGTGTGAAGAGATTTTGTGACAACCGTCAGATCTAAACAGATCGACGGCGGAAAAATCACCCGATAACCAATTGAGATAAGCACCTTCCGCATTGGTGCCTGGTCTTGGCGTTGGGTCCATGGAGAGAAAGATTAGGGGGTTGGCCTGAAGGGGGCTAAGACCAAATAGACATGAAAAATATGGTTTTTGGCACATTTTTAGAGAATTTTAGGGCCAATGAAGGATAACGACAGGGGAAAGAAGGGGAGATTTGGCCAAACAAGGAGGGTGTGCAGGATGTAAAGGGGAATTTGGGAAGATTTAGGGGATTAGAGGAGAATTTGACAAGGGGAAAACAAAGGTTAAAATGGGCATTCTGCAGGGATACAAGGGGTAGATGTAGGCTTTTGGAGCATAGTTTTTTACAATCAGTGAGGCCCTTTAAACTAGGAGCAACAGTGGAGGTTTATCAAAGGCAAAGGCACAGGCGACTTCAAGGATGATGTGTTTTTAGAGGAAATTCATTCCTTGAAGGATCATAAAACAAATTAGCCCCTTGCTTGCTTTTCAAGGATTTTATAGGGGGCTAACAGTGGCTCCACATGGGGATGGCTTCTTCTTGAAGGAGTCAAGAATTCAGAAAATAAATCTTTGGTGTAGGCCAGATGCCTGCTGCTTGAGCCACCTTTCTTCTTTGGTTTTCAGCTGCCACAATTGTGAAGACATCAATTAGCAGAGACATCACCCAAACAATCTACCTACCCATCCTACAATCCTAGCATTTTTTCTTCTTCTAGGGTGCATTTGGACTAGCATACCCTTTACATAATTTATTTTTACAAACAAGAAAATAAACCTATTCTACTTCTACCCTTATTACTCCATGAGATCAGATTAGATTGTTGGTCTCATATGTTCCTCTACCTAAACCACATCTGCTAGGATTACACTGTCTAGCAGATTTCTTCTCTACATTCTAAGATAGAAATTGAAAGCAGTCAAGCCAGGATTAGACTATCTGACTTGCTGGACTTTGCAGAAATTAAAAACAACTAACTACATGCTCACAGACTGAGCTGTATTGAGCTTTTCCTACCTACCCTGATCTAACTGGAATATTTACAAGTCTAGCATACAAACATTATCTTCCAATGTAATCAGTCCATCAAGTGATCCCATGACTGGTCCTTTCTGCTCAGCTCCTTGAGTAGGCTGGATAGGTAGGGTACCTCCCACTCTTTTTGTTCAATAACAGCAGCTTTGAAAAATTTTCTTTCTATTTACAACATGCTACTCAAAAAGACCTTTGATCCTTCCTCAAATATTTGCAAAAAATGAGCATAAGGATCATGAAAAGATACCTGGCTATGAATATTTGGCAGGTAGGCTTCAACCAGGATCTCTTCTTCTTCCACTGGATCAAGAAGAAGACTCTCTTAAGAGAGAGGATCTCCCTCATATTCTTCATTTTATGAACTGGAGGACTCATCATATACTGTAGCTGAGTCCTCTTGGATCTTTGATATGTTCTACTCTGATCTACTGAGCTCCGTGAAAAGATCTATGTATTCTTGAGCAGTGGTTTGTTCCATTGCTTCTTCTTTTTCAAGAGAAGTCTCATTATTTTCATATTGTGAAAGAATCTCTTCTTTGATTTCCTCCTCATCTTCTGAAAGGAAATACTGTTGACCACCGATCTCATGACGCTCATCACTGATGCTTTCATAACTTTCCCCATCAGTGTCATCGATAGGCTGACTGGGTTCACTGCTTCTCTGGAGTTGTTGGCCCTGGCTTTCCTCCCATGGGTCTACTGATGATAGTTCTGCAAGTTCAGCTTCTCTATGGAAACAATCATAATCAAATAGATCATAACTCGAAAAGTCATAATTGTAAGTAATGTCTCCAATCCAACCTGTCGGATTCTCAGCAGGTCTTTCTTCATCCTGATCCACAGAGGAGCTTTCTATATCTGAATCATCAAACTCAGGAGATGAACAAGAAGGAGCATGTGTTCTATAAAATATTTCTGAGGTGGACTGCTGAATTAATATCTAATCAATCTCTTCTTCTGTCAGAAGATGGGTTTCCCTCTCATCATGGACAGAAGGACAACAATCCTCTTTCTCTTGCGTTAGCTGATTTGGAGGTGGGATGTTTTCTTGAGCCTATTCTTCCACATCAGATTCTGCCTCTTCTATGTGGTCTCCTGTTTCCTCAAGGCAAAGTTCCCTATTAGCTTTTTCTATTAGGTCCTAATACTCTCTAGTCAGCGTAACGCAAGACATAGGTAAGAAATCAAGCAGTCCGTGATCACTTTCCTCTTCGTCTTCTATAGACTCTTGAGCATCGTACATGTCTTGCTCATCCTCTTGGTCTCGATTTTTTTCTTGTTCTGGGAGAGGCATGGGCTGTTCTAAATAATCCTAATTTGCATTCAGATTAGCCATATACATCTCCAGCACTTTACCAAACGTTTTTTTTAATTCATCTAATTGGTCATACAAAGCATCATACTTTGTATCCCTGTCCATGTTTGGATTCATGCTTTTGCAAAGAATGCTACTGATTCTTCTCAACCAGTTCAAATTCCTCCACCAGTGGAGTCATCAGGTCTTTGGATCATAGGGAGTGTGGAGTCGCCAGGTGGATGGATTTGACTGTTTGGAGCAGGCTGTTGTCCACCATCAGCAATTAGAATCCAATCTAAAGGCAAAGTGGTCTGTTCTCCAGTGGAGTTGCCATTATGTTGGTGATGACAATGGGACACATACCAATATTAGTAGTTATGGACTCTCATATTCCCCAGCGGAGTCGCCATTATGTTGGGGTTCCCATGTTTTGGCCAGATTGGCAAGACCAAAAGATGATACAACATCATAACCACTTTGGGGCCCTAGGATATAGCCCTCCTGGACCCGGAGAGGGATCTCTCCAATAAAACAAAGAATGGTATATCTTTGAAAGCTCAAAATAAGGTATTAGGCTAGGTATGAAGCAAAAGGGGGGGGGGGGGGGTTTAAATGCTTTAGTTGTTTGGTTGCTAGGTTGAGTCATGAGATCATAAATTGAGAAAGCGATGGAAGGAAAGAAGAAGAGCAACATGATGTTTCAACAAAAGAGGATAGGTCAAGAAAGTGCCATCCATTGGGCTATGGAGTCATGAAAGGGAATTACTTGCACACAACTAACCAAGGATTTCAAAGGGCAAGTCATCTACACTAAAGGATCTTTTTAGATAGATGGTGGAATGGAACATTAAGGAGAGAAGTTGAAAGAAGGAGAGAAACCGAATTTCTATCTATGGATCAGGTCAGAGGTCATTTAACTCCAGACCTGCTTGGACATACTCATAGGCAACTCTCAAAGGAGGGACAAAGGGGTAGCTTATAGATCAGACCAGAGGTCATTTAACTCCAGGTCAGCTTTAGCATGTTCCAAGGGAAACAGAGATAAGTTTTAACAGAGCCAGGGTCTATAGATCAGAGAAGGACTTTGAACCTTCACTTCTTTGACACTAGCAAGAGATCTTAGAAAGGCCAGCTGGTCGCATAAGGATCCTAGTGGACAGGGCTAACTCTAATCCCCAGTGTTCCCAAATCTTCCAGCTTAAACCCAACAAGAAAAAATAAGTAGTAGAAAACATTAAAGGCAAGGAGAGCAGAGACATAGGGTACCTAACAAGGGTAAATCCTATGCCATATTTCTAATGCAAGCCAGAAGACCAATGAACAGCATGAAAAATGTAATAAAAAGTGTTAGAGAAAACATCACCAATAGTAATAGACCAGGATCCTGTAAAATGTGCTTGATTAATTGATGCAAAAACAGTCACATACACTGAGCTCAATGGCTAATACAGTCCAGACTTTCTCCTCCCAGCCTACTACATAGAAACTACTCTGCTATTCCCTCCCAAGACTGTTCTAACAGTCAAACTGAATCCCTCTAACAACAATCGACAACAACCGAACAACAACCCTTACAATGAGTTTCTTCATGAAATTTATAGTTCAAGTGGAGCAGAGAAGGTAGGTGGAAAACTAAATGCAGCATTAAAACTCAGAAGAGGAAGAGGGCTGAAGCCCATTCTGTTTAAATTATGTGCATTTATATCTGGTATTCTTTGGATGGAAGAGTGATCTTCGTCAGGCAGCAATTTACTTCGGGTATGTCTCTGATGTACTCTGCGACAGCATTCTGTAGTACTTCTGGTGAATTGAACAAAGGTAGAATAATGATGCTAAGCTCTGCCATACTGTGCAACAAATTCTTCTGATAGCATAGGACTGTTGTCAAGGGGGAAAACTTTACTTGGACACAATGTAGACTAAAACAATAATGTGTATTATGTCCTTTCATGGAGAAAAACATTCTGCTGATGTAGAAAACCTGATATACATTAATTTATGCGCTCCGTACCCTCTGTGTGATCCATGATGTCTTCAATCTGGTACTTTGCCTCTAAAACACTGAGTTAAGGCTCAAAGATCTTCATTTTCGTGCCTTAAATTCTCTGCTGCTCCATTTCTATCTCTGTCAGTGAAATCTGCGCTTTTAATGGCTCTGGGGAGGTTTTACAGGGTTCAAACCCTATTCTTTTAATGCAAGTCCTGTCATGGCTCCTACCCAGGCTTTCTTCATGATTTCGACCTCTGAAAAATGGTCCTTTCTATGTTTTTTGCTGCTATAATAAATAATTTGTAATCATGGCGGCTTTCACCATATGATAACCCTGCAAAACACGAAAACCTGTTAAGAAAACCACACACAAAGGTGGTGGATGCAACGGGGATGACAAGAATGGCCGTGCAGACTGGTGAGATGGTGGAAAAGTGTAGGAGCATGGTGGAAAATGCAACTTAATAGTGGAACATGGTCTGGAGGACGTGGTCGGAGTGCAACAAAATTTTGATGCACAACCTTTGAATTTTGACCTTTTGAATATATAAAGAGAGATGGGTGAAATATGACAAACTACATGGTAAGGGTGAAGTGGCGATATGGGGTTAATTGGCGGGCATGAATTTAATCTGGGCCGTCCGATTTTCGGTGGAGACCGACGGTGGAAAACACGTGGGAGGGCAATGGATAGTGGGCCAGGGGTACGATTGCCTCTGACTAATTCTCGTGTGACTTCATGGAGCGATCGCCATGGATGGCCTGCCTCGAATCAGATAGCGCACAACGATATTGCGCCAGGGAAAACGCCGAACGATAACGCGCGATGGAAGGTGGTTTATGAATAGTCCTCGAAGCCACATGTCATGCGATGAGTGGAATCTCTCTGAAACAAAAATTACCGCCCAACCTCCAAATGCAGTGCGATGGAAACCGATGGTTTATGAACAGTGTGCATTGCAGAGACCACCAGGCGGAGGGAATACAGACCAACGATCTGCGGGAAAATGGACGGCTGAAAAATGATCGGGCGGCGGACGGGAAAATACGAGTGTGAAGATATTTTGCGACAACCGTCAGATCTGAACAGATCAACGACAGAAAAATCACCCGATAACCAATTGAGATAAGCACCTTCCACCTTGGCGTTGGGCCTGTGGAGAGAAAGATTAGGGGGCTGGCCTAAAGGGGGCTAAGACCCAATAGACATGAAAAACATGGTTTTTGGCCCATTTTTAGAGCATTTTAGGACCAATGAAGGATAACGACAGGGGAAAGAAGGGGAGATTTGGCCAAACAAGGAGGGTGTGCAGGATGTAAAGGGGACTTTGGGAAGATTTAGGGGATTAGAGGGGAATTTGAAAAGGGGAAAACAAAGGTTAAAATGGGCATTCTGCAGGGATAAAAGGGGTAGATGTAGGCTTTTGGAGCACAGTTTTTTACAATCAGTGAAGCCCTTTAAACTAGGAACAACAATGGGGGTTTATCAAAGGAAAAGGCACAAGAGACTTCAAGGATGATGTGTTTTTAGAGGAAATGCATTCCTTGAGGGCTCATAAAACAAATTAGCCCCTTTCTTGCTTGTCAAGGAGTTTATAGGGGGCTAACAGGAGGAGGAATAGTAAAATTACATCGTGACACGTTAGGGATTTTTTCGTAGAGCATGCCAGACCGAGTATAAATCAAGTCTAAATATTGGGCATGAGAAATGACCTGCTCTTTAGTGACAAAGCCACCGTTAGCCACATCCTCAATTATATATGGTAACATGGAATTAATGAATGACTCAACAAGGAACTGATCAGGAACAAATGTCTTAACCATTCTATGATGATGACACCACTCATGAATATGATTAGAAATGTGAGTAGAATTAGTCTATTTAAAATTAAGTAAGAGTTCTATTCAAGTTTCATATCATATGGGTAACTGGAAGTGAGTCAAAAATACAGTAGCTATGGCAGTGAAATTATGAAAAGAAGCTCTAGGTAACTCAATGTACCATTTTGCAGCCGGACTAGTGAGCGTACACTGGAAAAGACGTAGTCAAATGGAGTCATCATTCAGGGATTTTGATGATCACCACAAATGATAAGTCATAACATGAGTCAATGGGTCTTCCCCAGGGTTTCCATTGAACTTATGAATATCCGAGGGTAATTTATGAGGTATCATCGACCACCAAGGAGCATAGTTGATTGGATCATTGGTGAGCCGATTTAAATATGGTAACTCTAAAGTTGTAACAAAGGGAAACTGTCAATTAAGGTCAATTTGAGCATAGCCAGGGTATGATGGAATAGCTTGGACAATAGGCCTTTGAGCACCAACATAAGGAATCTTCTGCTGGTAACCCAGATAGGGGTTGTTTTGATAAGCAAACGCTTGAGGATTCTGTTTACCAAAACCTGGGTATGATACTTGTTAAAATGAATTTTGTGGAATTTGTGCCTAAGGCTTCAAAGGGGTCTGTCCACCAATGTTATAACACAAATTAGGATTACTTGGATTCGATTGAGGATATGTATAACCTAGTTGTGGTTGCAACATCCCATAATATGGTAATCCAACTTGTGAATAAATGATTCTAGGTACAGGATGTTGTAAATTAGCCGAAGCAGTCGGAGTTTGAGGGCCCAATACTTGAGGGTATTGAGTTGAAGGACCCGCCTTAAATGGTTGTTGTACAAAAGTTTGAGTCTGTAACAATTAACAAGCGGAATTGATGTGGGTGCAACAAGTTGAGCCAGTTGATACGAGTGTACAACCATTTGTGGTTGGATAGGTAGAGTGGGTTACCATTGACAAACATTCATTTTGACATTAGGTTGACCAAAAAATGACCGAGTACTGTCAAAGTGTGTGACCAAAGGTTTCCCTCGAGCATGAGGAAGATAATAAGATGGAAAATATTGTTCTCTAAATGCAAGGAGTCTAGTTGAGATGCTATTGGATGGAATAGACCCAGAAGGACCAACTTGATATTGCTTTGATGATGGATATAAAGGATCAAGCCATTCAGTAATCACTATAGGTTTACTAGTTAGAATACCAGATGATGACACTGGTGAAGCCCATGGGTTTGAAGATGCACCAGAGAAAATTCCAGATAAAGGTTATAACCTAATGGGACCAAAGGGCCACCATGTAAATATGACTCTAGTGAATTTGTGAACATCGACGGTGTAGCGAGAGCAGGTGCTGATGCAATAAGAACAGATGGTCCAACCGAAGATGTTGGTTCAGACATGGTTACTTGACCAAATGTATAACCTTTTGAATCGATGGGATTTTGAATAGGAAAAGGATCAACAAAAGCAGAGGGTGGTGATTTAGGAAAAGAATCGTATAGGTGAATATCCTCCCCAAAATGGGTTGGAGTTAAAGGTGTTTCGTCTTGTGGGATTTCTTCAATCAAAGTTAAACTAGGTGGAGGGATTTCATCATCAGGCCCGAAGTATATTTTAGGACGTTGACTATGCAATATGGGAGACTCGCTGGCTATAATAGAGTGTGGGGAAACTGATACAGGAGCAACTTCTGGTTGTTTGACTTTGGGATGCAGATGTTCTGGCAAAAAAGAGACAGGATTTGGATCAAATTCCAGTTTAACAATGTCGGTTTCAGGAGGTATGGTATCATTGATTGGATGGATCATGACCATGGGTAGCTGTGAGGACTCCGTCTCAACAACAGTAGACAAAGCAAGATTTGTAGAAACAAATTGTGCTAACTCTGGTATATGGGAAGATGATGCTTCATGAGAGGTACTGATGGTATTGGTTTCGGTAGAGATATGTCTCCTTCACCGTCCAGAAGTGAATTTTGGTGGTAAACATGGTTTCAATGCAAGTGTAATGTTCCCACTTAGCCTTAGCTAAGAGGAACATTCAATTTTGTTTTAATTTTTGTTTCATGAATAAATGAATAAAGGAGGACATGTAAAACTCCTAAAAAGTCTGAATAAATCAATGCCCATGTGAAAAAAGACAAATCGAGGCCATGTAAATAATAAATTGCAGGTGTGAAAGAGGTTTGAGCTAAAGACTAGGTCAACCTTGACCAAATCGACAACGCTGTCTAGGTTCATTGCATCTCCAAAAGGGACATCGCAGTTCTAGAAGGGAGCCCCTCATGTGAAAAGGGCTAAATCATCAATATGGTTTAGGTTTTGCAAAGGCTTTCTCATCTTATAAAAGGAGGAAGAGCGCAGCAAGAGAAGGTTGTTGATTGATCATATTTCTGAGTATTTGTCTGCTTAGACAAATACCATTCTCTGCTGTTTAGTGGAGGATTGTATCTGGAGTTCCTATGCAGGGATTTCACCTCTTCCTTTGAGGATTCAAGGAGGAAATTTTCTGAATTGAACCACTATCAGGCTTAAGGCCAAGCTCCTTCTTACATTACAGCACTGCTCATCTTGAGGGCTGAGCTGTCTTGTGAGCTACAACAAGTGGGAGTCTAGATCTGCAGAGATCTAGTGTATTTTTGGGAGCCTATTCTCATGGAAGGTGTTCTTTAACCTCTTGAAATAGTGTCTCTGCTTCTTGTACTTCAGATCTGAAATTTTACAGTAGTTTTCTATGTAATTTGAGCTACAGCATTGTCCCACTAAGTAAACTGCGTTATTTTTGTATGAGGTTTTACATGGTGTCTTGCTCATAGTTTAGATCAGAGATCTCTTGTGCTGGGCTTTTCCTCCCACTTGTTGATCCATGGATTAGCTTTCTGATCTATGTTATGTTCAGATCTGATCCATTGTAATGAAATTTTATATTCATAAATTTACTACAACAGTTTCCAGATCCTCATCTTGTCTCTCAGATCTACTCTTATTCATGCATGCTTTTGACAAAATTCCAAGTGGATCTTGAAGAGAAAACTATACAGTTTCCAGATTTTATATAGATCTGATGTTTCATCCACAGCTCTGTCCTAGATCTGAGTTTTAACTTCCAGTTTCTGAAGCTCCTAAAAAACAACGCTGTTGAAGCATTTATGCAAATATACTTGTGTTCCTGCTCTCTTTTATGAAGATTTATTGTTGTATTGGATCATGAATTCTACTGTATAATGAAAGGGATTTATCATAATGTTGATTTTATGATGTAAGACTGAAATTTAAGTCTCCTTTCTGATCTCCTCTGAACATCTGCTAAAATTTCACAATTCCTGAACTAGTGCTTGCATTTTGCTGCAGCCTTCCTCTTTAGGTTCTTTTTAGCTAGTCAAGTTTTTGGGAGATCTGTTTAAATAGTCTAAACTGATTATTTTCTAATGAAATTACATATATAAGTCACATACATCATAAATGAGGGGAACCAAGCCCTGATATGCATTTTTTTTGCACAGTTTTACTTATAAATCGTTTTTCTTGAACACCTTGTTGAAATTCCTGAAAAAGGAATATTACAGTGGTCTCGGAGCTCCACTCTTGGCACAGCCTGTGCTTGCCATTGGAGCACTATTCATGCTTCATTTATAATAAGAGGATCCTCCCACTGAGAGGGAGAGGAGGTACCAAAATAGAAGTCATAAAATGCATGACTACACCACTGTTGATCTTGACAAGGGTCAAGACAAGGGGAAAGCCCCTAAATCTGTGAATGATAAAGATAATGAAGTAGAGGAGTTTGAAAAAACTCTCTTGGAGGCTATGAAATATCTATCCAAGGAGATAAAGGAGATGAGGGTGGATAAAATGAGGGAATTCCTTGGGAGATTCCATCAAGGAGAAAGTTCTGACATGTCTCATTTTGGGACTGGTCAACCTGTGAGCTTGCCACAAGATCCACAGGCCTCACAACACTATACCATGCCTACCTTATTGGCTGTAGAGAATGAAGGACTGCATGAGCCAACCTCCCTGGAAGGGTACTTTTTAGAATATGACTCACAAAGTCAGAGGTTCAAGGATAACTTGAGCTTCCAAGACTTTTGCCATCTCAAGGACCGAAGGAGACCATGGCAGCAGTACAGAGATGGTGATTTCTTCCAGGGGAGACACCATAATATGGGCAGTTTATTTTTTCCCAAGTTTGATGGAACATCCTCTTGTTCTTCCAAAACATGGGTGGAAAAGTTGGACATCTATTTCCAGCTGAATAAAGTGCCCGAAGTAGAAGCCATCAAGATTGCTACGCTTCATTTTGAGGGAGAATCCCACAAGTGGTGGTTTCATGGAATATCTAAATTGGGACACAAAAATGTGTCTACATATGCTGAGTTCACTAGGAGACTAGTGGAGAGATTTCATTGGAAATATCTATAGGCCCCTTTTATAAGCTTGGAAAAGCTGAAGTAGATAGGAGATGCAGAGACCTATATCTCTGAATTCCTGAGGTTGTCAGCAATGTTCCCTGATCTATCAGTAGCAAGGAGAGTCTACATTTTCATTGATGGCCTAGAGGAACGTTTTCATGGGTTGGTTAAGTCTACCAAGCCCATCACTTTGCATGATGCCATTGAGAGAGCTAGAGATCTCCAAGATGCCTTGCCAAGAGAAAAGGAAACTTTCCAAAGAAAAGCCCCTCACTATTCTAAGGGGAAAGAAGGGAAATATGCTCCGCCCAAGGAGAGCTCACTGAAGAAACCTCTTGACCTTGATCTCTGGAGGGATTTGAGGAAAAAGAGATTATGTTTCACTTGTCAAGAGCCATGGGTACCGAGACATAGATGTGCTACTGGAAGAGCACATTATATAGAAGTATTATCAGATTTTGAGGAGGAATATGGGAATGAAGGACCTAGGAGGGGTCATAGCACTGGTGATGATGAGGAGGAAGATCAATCAACATCCAGGGGTGAAGAGGGAGCCTTTGCTCCAACAAGTGGGACTCTTTCTTCCTTGAGAGGAGTGCCCAAATACTTGACCCTAAGAGTACAAGGTTTAGTCATGAACCAGAGAGTGTCTATTTTTATTGACAGTGGGGCAACCCATAACTTTATTAATCATCACTTTGTGCAGAGGAGAGGGCTCCCCACTGATACTTTTGATGGGTTCTCTGTTTTGGTCTGAGGAGATATAACTATGCAGTGCATGCAATATGTTCCATAAATTTTTGTCACTATGGGGTCTTACATCTTGGTGGATCACTTCTTTGTAGTTTACATACTAGACACCAATATCATCTTGGGTGTCTAGTTGTTGATTACCTTATGGAAGGTCACCACTGATTGGAAGGCTTTGTAGATGGAGTGGGTGGACTTGAAGAGTGGGAAACCACAAATAATTTGAGGCATGCACACTTATCCTACACCTGATGTTTCCACACAAATAATAGAGATGGATTTGCATAGTGGAAGCAAGGATCTCATAGTTCCTTCTCTCGTGTTTATGAGAATGTTGCAAGGAACATTCATACCTCATGGCAAGCCACTTGGAATGCCATTAGATTTCGATCATGTGGGGGAAGCCTCACAAAGTGATGGAGAAATGGAAGAGAAAGCGACAACGCTGTGGGAGGAAGCAAAGGGGAGGATCATCCTTCCCACAAACAATTTTGGCATGTGTAATGTCAAATAAGAAATCAGCAACAAGGCAAGCACCACCATAGATGCATCAGCAACACTGTCGTTGTTGAGCTGTGTACATTCATATTGGAGGTCTCAACTCCTTGTGGAGTACTCCAAATATCTGCACACTAGGATGATATTAGATGGCATGAAGTAAGGGGGAGGATATTTGGTCCATGAAAGGGTCATCTATCATATTGGTAAAGTATTCTTGTCTCAAGCCTCCAAGCTTAAGCAAGAGATACTACAAAGAGCACAGAAAGAGTTCCTTTCCAGCTATATGCAGTCAGCAAAGATCTACTCTTTAATCATGAGGAGTTTTGGTTGGGAGGGTATGAAGGAAGAACTACATCAGCACTATGATTGGGAGGAACTACATCAACACTTACAAGAGTGCAATAGTTATGAGGAGATGGGACAGCCAAAGGAATCTATGCAGGAGACATTTCAGCCATCTCTTCCTTCTCGTAAAAGAGGATAAATTCCCATGCCTAACTCCATGTGTGTGGGAGACTTGAATGGTAAAGAATCTGATCTTATGGAGCATGTTATTTTTTCTGATTTGACACATTCTCTTACCATATGTATGCAGGCCATGGCTCCTACAAGGGGTGATATTACATGAAAATCTCATGGCATTGATGAGGCCAATAAAAATTCTAAATCTAGCCACTCCCTTGAGGTGCAAAGGGAGATTCTCTATCATGATGGGTGCTTCCCAAAGGCACCTAACTTGGGTATCACTTTTAGCCATGTCAAAGTGACCCATGCATCAGAGATGTGGTGGGAATACCACTTACCACACTCAGATTTACTCAAGACAAGGAGCGCATTGCGTTGGTATCTTATGTGGGATTGTGACCCACCTCCTCAAGTGCACATTTCAGTTTGCATATATGTGATTTTGCTTCCATACATAGATGATATATTGGTATTATTTATGGGTTTGTATGGGAAAAAATTGGGTAGTGTATATGTACCATATGCGATGGAACTTTACCTTGTACTTCATGATACATGTTTTAGGTGTGACATTTCTTCACCGATGTTTATTTATGTTGAGTTTTACACTCTTGAAGAGATAGAATATGCCCCTATGATGTTAGCATTGGAGGAGAAATTTCTGATGTATTGTATTGATGAGAACTTGGTCCATGATGAAAACGTGATCCTTGATGGTGCCATCAATGGAGAAGGAGAAGAACTACAGCTCTTACCCTACCAATTACTTGAGGACAAGAAGCATTTTGGAGGGAAGGACTATAATGTTCCCACTTAGCCTTAGCTAAGAGGAACATTCAATTTTATTTTAATTTCCATTTCATGAATAATTGAATAAAGGAGGACATGTAAAACTCCTAAAAAGTTTGAATAAATCAATGCCCATGTGAACAAAGATAAATCAGGGCCATGTAAATAATCAATTATAGGTGTGAAAGAGGTTTGAGCTAAAGACTGGGTCAACCTTGACCAAATCAATACCACTGTCTAGGTTCATTGCATCTCCAAAAGGGACATCGCAGTTATATAAGGGAGCCTCTCATGTGAAAAGGGATAACTCATCAAGATGGTTAGGGTTTGCAAAGGATTTCTCATCTTATAAAAGGAGGAGGAGGGCAGCAAGAGAAGGTTGTTGATTGATCATATTTCTGAGTATTTTTCTGTTTAGACAAATACCCTTCTCTGCTGTTCAGTGGAGGATTGTATCTGGAATTCCTATGCAGAGATTTCACCTCTTCCTTTCAGGATTCAAGGAGGAAAGTTTTTGAATTGAACCACTATCAGGTTTGAGGCCAAGCTCCTTCTTACATTACAATGCTGCTCATCTTGAGGGCTGAGCTGTCTTGTGAGCTGCAGCAAGTGGGAGTCTAGATCTGCAGAGATCTAGTGTATTTTTGGGAGCCTCTTCTCATGGAAGGTGTTATTTAACCTCCCAAAAGAGTGTCTCTGCTTATTTTACTTTAGATCTACAATTTTATAGTATTTTTCTATGTCATTTGAGCTACAACGTTGTCCCACTGAGTAAACTGCGTTATTTCTGTATGAGGGTTTACATGGTGTCTTGCTCATAGTTTAGATCAGATATCTCTTCTGTTGGGCTTTGCCTCCCACTTGGTGATCCATGGATTAGCTTGCTAATATATGTTCTGTTCAGATTTGATCCATTGTAATGAAATTTTATATTCAAAAATTTACTGCAGTAGTTTCCAGATCTACTCTTATTCATGCATGCTTTAGACAAAATTCCAAGTGGATATAGAAGAGAAAACTATATAGTTTCTAGATATGATATAGATATGATGTTTAATCCATAGATATATCCTAGATCTGAGTTGTAGTTTCCATCTGCTGAAGCTCCTAAAAAATAGTGTTGTAGAAGCATTTATGCAAATATACATGTGTTCTTGCTCTCTTTTCTGAATATTTATTGTTGTATTGGCTCATGAATTTTACTGTAGAATGAAAGGGCTTTATCATAAAGTTTATTTGCTGCTGTAAGAATGAAATTTAAGTCTCATTTCTGATCTCCTCTGAAAATCTGCTAAAACTGTGCAATTCTTGAAGTAGTGCTTCCATTTTGCTACAGCCTTCCTCTTTGGGTGCTTTTTAGCTAGTCAAGTTTTTGGGAGATCTATTTAAATAGTCTAAACTAATTTTTTTCTGATTAAATTACATATATAAGTCAGATACAACATAAATGAGTGGAAACAAGCCCTGATATGCATTATTTTTGCACATTTTTACTTATACAACGTTTTTCTTGAACACCTTGTTGAAATTCCTGAAAAAAGAATATTACAGCAAGTCTACACAAATGATGGGGAAAGGGATTTTATTCTTCCATGATGACTGAATTATTTTATGACCAAAAAAATAAAAAAATAAAATGGTAATGCTAGGAAAAATGTTTACCAAGAAGCTGTGAATTACAGAATACCTCCTAACGAACCAAGAAGCACAGGCAGGAAATCTCCCCAAATGTTGTGTTTGGTATATCACAATTTACAAGGTGGCCGAATCAGTTCACTATGGATGGATAAAAACCTAAATTTTTCCTCCCAAATATACCCGAAGGTACGTGGAGGCCCAAGTCCATATTAGCATTGTCTAATGCGAAATCAGACAGTGAGAGTACCCATTTATACTTTTCATACTGTAACACCTCCCGATATACCAGAAGGTACATGGACAAGCTATGATATACTTAAGTACGTGGAGTGAGGTATCACACTCGAAATGTATCGCAGACAATTAACGACAGCTGCTATGTTTTATAACGCTGGAACACGTCTTGAGCCTAGACCTTCTGGATGTTATCGCTATGGTTCCAATGCTTTTTTAGGTAAATTCATGTAAATTTTAATTCGATCATGTTTATAAATTTTCCTTTCAAGGTTCACAACGATGATGTGATGGAAATTCCTAAAATGAAAACTAAAATGATAAGAAAAAATTTTAATTTTAGTTTTTTCAATGAAAGTCTTAGCTACTAAAGGGAAAGAGAAATTAGTTTTGAGAGAAAACAACAAAGAGCACAAACTAATATGAAACTTTCCTAATTTGTTCCTATGCAAAACACACAATCCACTATATGTAAGTGCAGGTTTTTCTTTTCAATCCCCTTAATGTGAATGAAAAAAGGAAACTATATGCATCAAATCAACATAATCAAATGCTTTTTTCTTTGAGAAATGATGAATTTAACAACAATTTATCTTTTAGAAAAATGAAGAATGAAACTACAATTTTCCCTATAGGAAACAAAGAATTTAACGACAATTTCCTTTACAAAAAAAAATGGATCTAATGTAGAAAGAAAATACTTTGAATTTGATTTTTCAATGATAAATAAAAACACTTAAAGAGAAATTGAACAAACTTACTTTTCAAAGGAGGAAGATTCAAGTAAATTCACTGGTGTCTATGAGGCATCATACTGTTGAAAACACAACAAAGAAAAGGCTGAAAGTGTTGGAAATGACAAATTCGGAGGGAATTTGGTTCGCTTAGGGGGAAACATAGTCTCTAAGGGGTGACAGTGCATTACAAAGCACCCCTAAGTTGGAGACAGTGCTATGCAAAGCACTATGTCTTGACCAACAGTGTGTTGGGTGTAGTGGGGAACAAAATTCAAGATATTTAACACACTTCTAATGCAATTCTTTGTTTCAAAAGCCTAATAATTGAGAGTAGATGCTACTGGGTCAATAAGAAGAGGCACAAACATCAAGGATGAAGGTAAACTCCCCAATGGAGTCGCTAATTTGTTATGCGAAATTATGAATTACAGATAAAACACATTCCCTAAATGTGGTGCTATGCATTTAGAACAACAGATCAAATACTTTGCTGATACTTTTCCTAATAGTAAATAGACAGTCAAAAAGATGTTGGAAATATTGTCATTGATGGCAAAGGAATTGGCAAAGACAGGAGCAACACATAAACTATCCATAAGGCAAAAGAGACAGAAAGGTAGCAGAGGCAGCAGATGAGACAGAGCAGTAGAGTTGAATTAGGAGTTTAATATAGTTTTCAAAGGAGATGACCAAAGGGAGAGTTGCTAGGAAGAGACAAGGTAATTGATTGAAGGACAGATTGAATATCTGGCTAAGATTTGTATATGTTAATGAAGAACTGTGGAATTGTGTTTAGAATGAGTAAATCTGGAATATATATGGGCAGAGGATACCTACGGTGTCCGGAGAAGAATGAAATAATTGTTAAGGATATGTGTATTATATGTGTATTGACTGATGTAATTCTTGTGTGAAATCCCCTGAATATCTCTGCGAATGGAGTTAAAAGTGAAACCCTGTTGAGGAATCATGGTGGTAAGATTCGAATTCCAGGATGAGACCTTCTTGTAATAAAGATCTGGCTTAGTTTGATATTTGCAGTCGTGGAATTACTTGGTTGAATATACAGGGGGTTCTCGAGGCATTCAGTGTATCCATTGAAGATCTTAATGGTGGCGGAGATATGATGTTTTTGAATGTATAGGTAGAAGAGGAACTGTGACAAGATAGAACTCCGAAATGGAAGGTTGACATGTTATATATATCATAGCATAATTGAGGAAAAAAATTGAATTGTCACGAGTCAATGTTTGTAAGGAAATTCTGCCAAAGATAGACCAGATTTATAGCGCAAACCCAGACTAACCCTTTGGAATCATGAACGGAACCTTGAGCAAAGGGCAAAACCACGAAGGAGGAATAGTGAAGGCGGTTTATGGTTTTCATCGCACCGCTTTCAACGGACAAGCGGTATTCAAGAAGTGGGGAGAGATTCCATAGAACGGGCGACACACGTCCCTATATGATTCTACAAAACCACTTTTTTAATATGCGCCATCATGCGTTATAGTTCGACCCAGGACGCCCAGCGATATCGTTGAGCGCCATTGATCTGGGAAGGGGTCATCCGACGGTCGTCATTTGTTGAAGATGCGCGAAGATTAACATAGGTACGACGGACCATCGCACGTTAACATTCGGCATCAGAGGTCGAGCGATATTCATATACGCCGTTGATCTAGAAGCTTGCTAATCCAACGGTGATGGGATGCTGGACTTGCGCGAAGTTTACCAATGGTACCATGCGCATATTTGATTGGCTATTGACTATATTTGTGGGCTCGGGGTCAAAGGTTTACCATATTATTTGGAAGGGTTAAAATGCGAAGGGTTAACTTTAATCCTAAAGTTCTGTTCAAAATTGTAAATATATTTATTTATCAATTTCTTTAAATTGATAAATAAAAATTAAAAAGAGATCAAAAAGCCCCATGGGATAAACTAAAAGGAATACTGTCAGAGGAATACCATTAGCGGTTCGTGGTTTTGACTCATGGTTTTAATAAAGGGAAAACTATATAAGGAGAAGAAAAATAAAGAACGAGGGTGCATTGAAAAGGTGGTGAATAAAATTTAAAAAAAAAAGGAATATTTGTATGGGCGAGCTCTGTTCTTAACTGATAAATCTGAAACTATGATGCACCCATGAATATAATGATGAATCTCTGGTGTGAATGATGGACGAAATCATGAGGAACTGGTGTGAGTATACAGAAAATAATTAAATCTGGTGACTGGCAAGGTATGTCGTATGGAAACTGGTGGATCCAGTATGAAAGTTGATGAAACGTGGTCCGCAGTGGTGCTGACGGTCGAAGCCTTCATAGAGGGGGTTGTAGCTCCCTTCCAGTGGTAGCTGGTAAACGAGAGCAGGGGGTAGTAGCTCCCTTCCAGGAGAGGCTGGTAAACGAGAGAAGGTTGAAGCCTTCTGCAGGTGGGTGCCTGCGTGCTGGTATAAGTCTGCACCAGCATATATTGTAAGAAGTTTTCTCTATAATAAATATTGAAGACTGAGATTACAGCAGCGGTGGTTTTCTCCCGAATTGGGTTTCCACCTTAAATCCTGGTGTTCATATGTGTTGTTTATGTTTGATGTTTTGTTTTGTTATTTTTGTTCATGCTTAATGCTTATCTGATGCAATGCTCTAAGTAAAGACATAATAAGACATCTGGACATTCATGTTGGATGCAGTACTATAACATATGGTTTTAAGAGAAAGAAAATAAAAATTGTTCAGCCCTAAATACTGATTCAACCCCCCCCCTCTCAGTATTTTTCCCAACAATTGGTATCAGAGCAGGTCCTTCTGAAAAATCTTAGCCGTTAGAAGGAAGATCAAGCAAGATGAGAAATCAAGATGGAACAACATCTATCAGGCCTCCGCTCTTTAACGGAAACAATTTAATCTTCTGGAAAACAAGGATGAGATCATATCTTCAGTCTCTGGGAGCAGAGGTATGGGCAATTGTTGAACAAGGATATCAATATCCAGCTGCAGTACCAACAGATCCGACGGAAAGAAAGAATTATGAAACAAATGCAAAGGCGGTCAATGCTCTATTGGGAAGTCTAACTGAATCAGAATTTGTCAAAGTCATGCAGCTGGATACAACAAAGGCAATATGGGACAAAATAATTCTAAGTTATGAAGGTGATGCAAAGGTAAAAAGTGCTAAACTCCAAACTCTCAGAATTCAATATGAGAATCTAAAAATGGATAATGAGGAGAGGATTGCCAATTTCTTTTTACGTCTTGATGATATTGTAAATCATATGAGAAATATGGGAGAAATAATAACCGAATCTACTTTGGTTGAGAAAGTCTTAAGGTCACTAACAACAAAATTTGAGTCAAAAGTTTCTGCTCTTGAAGAAAAGTAGGATCTTCAAAACCTTACTGTGGTGCAACTTTATGGCATACTAACTGCATATGAAATGAGAAGAGGAGGACCATCTGAAGTCAAAGAAGCAGTCTTTAGAAATTCTACAAAAGGGAAGGAAGTTCAAAAAACAGAAGGATCAGGATATATCTCAGAAGAATATGAGATAAACTTTGTGAAGAAACTTCAACTTGGCACAGGACGGTTTAGAGGTAAGCTTCCTTTCAAATGTTTTGATTGTGGAAGAGTTGGTCATTATGCTACTAAGTGTCCTTATAAAGAAACACATAAAAAGGGGAATGAAGTAGAAAGAAGGAATAAGAATCGTTTTAGCACTAGAAAGAGTTACTATACTCATGAAGACAGTGATGGGTTATCTGATAGTGAGGAAGAATGTGAACAAGATCTTAGACTACTCATGGCATTTGAAAAGGAATCTAGAGAAGAAAAAGATACTTTTGTGGATGCTCTAGAAGACAGTGATTTTCTTGATGAAAACAATAAACTCAAAATTTTCTTAGAAGAAAGTAAAATAATCATAGAAACTCTGAAAAATTAGCTTGAAGAAAAGGAGAAACACAATGAGAAATTAGAGTGTGAAGTAGTAAGTCTAAGAAAAGAACTTGAGAAAGTAAAAACTCTGAATCTTAGATTTGCTAAAGGATCTGAAACATTAGATGAGATTATCAAGGTACAACGTTCTCCTCTTATAAAGACAGGTCTTGGATATATTGGAGAATCTTCTCAGGCTTCAGCACCAAATTATCTAAAATCAGTTACAGCTGGTTTACAACATGCTGCCACTCAGCAAGAGAATAAAGAATCTTTACAGATAAATCATGATCATCTCAATTCAAAGAACACTAACAGGAATATCTTTCAAAGAAACACCAATCAACAAGTAAATTCATATAGAATATTTTATGACCGCAGAAATTTCTTCTTCAATGGACAATGTTTCTCATGTCATAATTTTGGTCATAAAGCTGTTCAATGTGTTGCATATAAAACCATCATGACAAGAGAAGCAAGAAAGAAAAGGGTTGATATTGAAACAAATAAGAATACTTATAACCAATTTTCTCCTCTTCAAAATGAAGTTGAATGTGCTTATTGCAATAACTTTGGCCATGAAGAATCTGAATGCAGGAGCAAAGTTTAGCCAAAAGAACATGTTCCTTCAAGCTCCAAATTATGGAAAAAGAAGGAATTACATGTTGAAAATTGTGGCATAGCATTATTTGCAGAAGATGAAGAAAACCAATGGTACATTGATAGTGGATGCTCAAGACACATGACAAGTGATAAAGACAAACTTCTTGCATATAGTGCTCCAGAAAAAGAAAAAAATGTTACATTTGGAAATGATACTCCTGCGGTCATTAAGGGAAAAGGGTCTGTTTTTATAAAATAAAAGGTGAAAGCTAATGAAGTCATGTATGTGGATGGATTAAAACATAACTTGTTAAGTGTTAGTCAAATGTGTGATCAAGGAACTGAAGTTGTCTTTAGTTCAAAAGAATGTATAGTACGTGATCTTAATACAGGTAAAGCAATTATAAAAGGAAAAAGAACTCCAAACAACCTGTATATATTGAAGAACCCCAAAGAACAATGTTATTTGAGTAAATCTTCAGAAAATTGACTATGGCATAGAAGGTTGGGGCATCTGAGCTTCTCTCAAATCAACAAATCAAGCATACTTAAAGTTGTTTGTGATCTTCCCAATATTACTCTACTTGAAAATATCATATGCAAATCTTGCCAATTCGGAAAGCAAACCAGGGTAAAATTTAATGCCAAGGAAGGAACATCAAGTAAGCCTCTTGAACTCATTCATACTGACATATGTGGACCTATGAGGAAAAATTCACCACGTGGTGAAGAATACTATATCTTATTCATTGATGATTTCTCTAGAATGTGTTTGATTGGGCTGCTTCAACACAAAGATGAAGCATTTGAGAAATTTCAGATCTTCAAAGCACTAGTTGAGAATGAATTAGATCTAAAAATCAAGTGTCTCAGATCTGATCGAGGAGGAGAATATACATCCAATTAATTCCTTGAATTATGTGAACAACATGGCATAAAAAGACAGTTCTCTGTAGCTGGCACTCCACAACAGAATGGCGTTGCAGAAAGAATGAACAGAACAGTTCAACAAATGGCTAGAGCTATGCTTGATGATTCCGGAACACCTGACACATTTTGGGGAGAAGCAGCACATACAGCAGTAAACATTCTCAAAAAAGCACATGTTCGTGTAAATAGTGATAAAACTCCATATGAACTCTGGTATGGTAATCCTCCCACTATAAAGCATTTTAGAATTTTTGGGAGCAAATGCTTTATCAAGAATAATGATGAAAAACTTGGCAAGTTTGAACCCAGAGCAGATGAAGGAATATTTCTTGGTTACTCTTCTAGGAGTAGGGCATATAAATGTTACAATAAAAGACTGCGGAAGATTGTTGAATGTATTGATGTTGCTATTGATGAGTCTCCTGCAGCTCCAAAAGAAGAAAATCAAACAATGGATGAATATGATGATGACACATATCCTTCTACATCAAATAGTAATGATACAAACAGTGAACCCAGTGAAGAAATCGAAGAGGATTTGTCTAAAAAGGCTCCATCTAGATATGTTCAAAATAATCATCCAGAATCTCAAATTTTGGGAGAAAAGGGATCAGGTGTACAAACAAGAAGGACTCTTGTGGGATCTTCTAGCAATCTGGCATTTCTGTCCACTATTGAACCTCACAGTGTCAGTCAAGCTAGTAAAGATGAATGTTGGATTCAAGCCATGAATGAAGAGCTTGATCAAATTGAAAAGAATCACACTTGGGAATTAGTACCAAGGCCTCATGACAAAAATGTCATTGGAATGAAATGGATATTCAAAAACAAGTTAAATGAGAATGGGGATGTTATAAGAAACAAAACTAGACTTGTGTGCAAAGGGTATGCTCAACAAGAAGGTATAGACTTTGAAGAAACCTTTGCTCATGTAGCCAGACTTGAAGCCATAAGAATGTTTCTTGCCTTTTCAAGCTTCCAACAAATCAAAGTTTATCAAATGGATGTTAAATCTGCTTTTCTCAATGGTGATCTAGAAGAAGAATTTTATATAGAACAACCAGAAGGATTCATTTTGGGAAATGATGAAAAACTTGTTTGTAGACTTAAAAAGGCTCTATATGGTCTCAAACAAGCTCCAAGGGCATGGTACTACCATCTTGACAAATATCTTCATCAACAAGGAATTTCAAAAGGGTCTGCTGATAGCAACTTATACACAAAAACTGAAAATGACAAAATATTGATTGTGGTTGTATATGCTGATGATATCATTTTTGGAAGTAATAAAGAGTCTATGAGTCATAAATTTGCTTCTGATATGCAACAAGAATTTAAAATGTCTTTTCTTGGGGACCTAACATTCTTTCTTGGCTTGCAAGTGCAACAAGCAACAGATGACATATTCTTATCACAAGAAAAATACCTCAAGCAAATCCTGAAGAAGTATGGCATGGAAGACTGCAAACCTGTAAGTACACCAATGATAACCAGATGTAATCTCAGTTCTAATGATGATTCCCCCACGGTGAATCAACCTGAATACAGATCTATGATAGGAAGTCTAATTTATCTCACTGGGACAAGACCAGACATCATGCATGCAGTTGGGATTTTTGGACGATTCCAAGCTAATCCAAAAGAGTCTCATCTTTAAGCTGTGAAAAGAATATTCAAATATCTACAAGGAACTGAAGACTTTGGACTATGGTATCCAAAGAATGTTGATCTTACTCTGCATGCATACACTGATGCAGATTGGGCTGGAAGTGTTTATGATTGGAAAAGCACTATTGGTGGTGCATTCTATATGGGGCCCCGGTTAGTATCTTGGTTCAGCAAGAAGAAAATCTCCATTGCCTCATCTACAACATAAGAGGAATATGTGGTTGCTGCATCATGTTGCACTCAACTTCTCTAGATGATGCAAACCCTACAAGACTTTCAAATAATATGTTCACCTCCTATCTCCATTATATGTGATAATACAAGTGCTATCAGTATCTCAAAAAAATCCTATTATGCATTCCAAGACCAAGCACATTCCCATCAAATATCACTTCTTACGTGAACAAGTGCTTGAAAAAAAGGTGAAATTGGAGTATGTTTCCTCCAAAGAACAAGTTTCTGATATATTTACCAAACCTCTACCCAGGGAAGCGTTCGAATATCTCAGACAGAAACTGGGAGTAGTATTTGCCATGAAGAGGATCAGGTCTACTTAAATACAGAAGATTAAATTGGTTGTGAGGTGCTGTTAGGCATCTTTGAATGCACAGGCTCAGGGGGAGCATTGGTCATATGAAAAGGATGAATTTTTGGTCATATTATGTTTGAAGATGCAGCATGATCCCAGGGGGAGCATGGCATTATCAGTTCAAAGGATCTTGATCAAAATCTTTGCCATTGATGTCAAAGGGGGAGGAAAAGCAATAAAGGGCTTCTGTAAGGCCATTAGAGGAAGTGTATTGCCATCAATGCCAAAGGGGGAGATTGTTGGAAATATTGTCATTGATGGCAAAGGAATTGGCAAAGACAGGAGCAACACCTAAACTATCCATAAGGCAAAAGAGACAAAAAGGTAGCAGAGGCAGCAGATGAGACAGAGCAGTAGAGTTCAATTAGGGGTTTAATACAGTTTGCAAAGGAGATGACCAAAGGGAGAGCTGCTAGGAAGAGACAAGGTAATTGATTGAAGGACAGATTGAATATCTGGCTAAGATTTGTATATGTTAATGAAGAACTATGGAATTGTGTTAAGAATGAGTAAATCTGGAATATATATGGGCAGAGGATACCTACGGTGTCCGGAGAAGAATGAAATCATTGTTAAGGATATGTGTATTATAAGTGTATTGACTGATGTAACTCTTGTGTGGAAACCCCTGAATATCTCTGCGAATGGAGTTAAAAGTGAAACCCTGTTGAGGAATCATGGTGGTAGGATTCGAATTCCAGGATGAGACCTTCTTGTAATAAATATCTGGCTTAGTTTGATATTTGCAGTCGTGGAAATACTTGGTTGAATATATAGGGGGTTCTCGAGGCATTCAGTGTATCCATTGAAGATATTAATGGTGGTAGAGATATGATGTTTTTGAATGTACAGGTAGAAGCAGAACTGTGACAGGATAGAACTCCGAAATGGAAGGTTGACATGTTATATATATCATAGCATAATTGAGGAATGATATTGAATTGTCATGAGTCAATGTTTGTAAGGAAATCCTGCCAAAGATAGATCAGAGTTATAGCGCAAGCCCAGACTAACCCTTTGGAATCATGAACGGAACCTTGAGCGAAGGGCGGAACCACGAAGGAGGAACAGTGAAGGCGGTTTATGGTTTTCATCACACCGCTTCCAACGGATAAGCGATATTCAAGAAGTGGGGAGCGATTCCATAGAACGGGCGACATGCGTCTGTTAGGACCCCTATAAAATTTTTGACAAGCAAATAGGGGGCTAAATCGTTTTTGAGCCTTCAAGGAATGCATCTCCACTGAAGACACAGTCTCCTTGAAGCCTCTATGTGTCTTTTATCCTTTGATGAAATCCCCTCTGCTGGTTCCCCTTTTAAAGCCTCTCTGTTATGTGAAGAAATGCCCTAAGGCCTTCCTTTTCCCTCTTATTTCCCCTCATTTAGCCTCTTTTTATCCCCCCTTGTCTCCCCTTCTATTTCCCCATCTACCCCTCAAATCCCCCCAAAATCCCCTTTATTTTCTTCCCCTACCTTTTTTTTTCCCTTCTTCCCCCTTTATTTCTCTATCGTTCCCCTCCTTCACCCTAAAAATCCATTAAAAGGGGCTAAAAACCCACTTTCCGACCTTATTCTAAGGCCTAGCCCCTTCCCCTTAACCACTTCCCCACATACGCCCTTACCCAAGACCAAGCGCTTAAGCCTTGGGGGCCAATCGCAATCGGAAGCCGGGCGGGTGTAAATCCTTTGTAACAGCGTAAACCCCCGATGCGATTGTTTTATTACAATATGCCCGCGACACATTCCTCACTGTTGATCTGTCCCTTAGATCGACGGCGGAGCGCTAATCGCAAGACTCGGCTCAATCGCAATCGGAACATTCAAGTGACACCCCCCGATTGATCGCAAGTCTTTCACCCGGGCTCCAATTTAATCCCCACCATCCGTTCCCTTCCAGATCGACGGTCCTCCGCCAATCGCAAATCCCCTCTGATCGCGTTCTTGACCGTTGATCTCCCCTCTAGATCGACGGCCAGCGCTTAATCACTCCTGCCCCTCCGATTGTTGTCCCCACCGTAGATCTCAACGCCTGATCCGACGGTCCTTCGCTAATCGCACCCTGTCTTCCGATCCCCTGATCGCTCTGTCCCTCCGGTTACATCTGAACCGTTGATCTGATCCCCGATCGGACGGTCTGCGCTCAATCGCATCCCGACCTCCGATCGCAATCGCATCTCCTTTCCTCTGTCTCCCGATTTGATCGCAGCCGTCCATTTTCCAGCCGATCGGACGGCCTGGCGCTAATCGCATCCCCTTCCCTCCATCTCCCGATTCAATCCTGTCCGTCTGTTTCTCCCCCAGATCGACGGCCATCGCTCAATCGCTTCTCCATGCTCAATCGCAATCGGAACTTTCAAAAGGTGTGTTGCGATTGCCGATCGCTCTGACCTCCGATTGCGATGGTGCGGATTGGATTGTGACCGTTCGTTTCCTCCCAGATCTGACGACTCGCGTTTAATTGCCCTCCGCCTCCGTTGGGTCCCACCTCCACGGCTTCCGCTCCATTTTTTTCGTCATTTCCTTTGTGTTTCGACCCAACGCTAGTCTTTGGGCTTCGCACTATGTGACCATTTCTTCGCCGCTTTCCATCGTTTCTCCACTATTCTGCCACCATCCCTCCGCCTCCACAGCATTTCTCCGCCACCACTGCCCGGGCTTGTAACAGTTCATTTCATTATGCAGGTAGTACAGAGATGACCAGTTCAGCATTGCCAGCGACCAGCAGAAGGAATTCAAAGGGGGTTGGTGCCTGTTATTAATGAAATTAAATGTTTTACCCCGTATTCAAAGGACCAGGACATAGTTGAAGACTAATGCACACACAACAAGTCTTATCTGTGTGAATTCCAGCAGAGCGTTTTCTCCAGGACAGACATCTACCTACAGCGCCCCCATATCTCCTCGAGCCCTGAAACGATTGAATATACTGACAGAGCTTTTACAGACTGTCTGTGCAGCAGTAATGGAGGTATGGAGAAGTTGCGGACTTCCATCCATGTCATTTATTTCAGAGTGGCAGCACAGAGCTCCAAGCTTCAGAAAGGACTCCAAAGAAATATCCGAGGTCAATTTCCGGCCTGACAGAGATCTCCGAACCAGATTACAGAGTACATACAGAGCCGCAGATCCATTAAGCAGTATGGGCGTGGAAACTTCCGCCGATTCTGTCTTAATGAGATTGATTAATTGTCTATATACCTCTGTCTCTTCCTCTTATCCTATAATAAATCCCCGAGAACACATTGAAAAGGTTGTTGTTGCCTTGCTGGGCGTTTGCTGTTAGAGGGATTCATTCGACTGTTAGAACAGTCTTGGGAGGGAGTAGCAGAGTAGTTGTATGTAATAGGCTGGGAGGAGAAAGTCTGGACTGTAATAGCCATTGAGCTTATTGTACATGACTAGTTTTGCATCAATTAATCAAAGCACATTTCACAGGATCCTGGTCTATTACTATTGGTGATGTGTTTCTTACTCTGTTTATTACATTTTCACATTGTTTCATGTTCTTCTGGGCTTGCATCAGAATAATGGTATAGGATTCACCCTTGTTAGGTGCCCTATGTTGTCTGCTCTCCTTGCCATCAATGTTTGCTGCTCTATGTGCTATCTAAGAACTGGTTTCAGTTGATTTAACCAGTGCAGCGGATGTTATTTCCTGCTGGCTGATGTTTGAATTAGTTGGAGCTGCTCTTAGATGTTTCTTTGTAATATTATCTCTGTTTTCTCTTGGAGTTGCTAAAGCAGATCTGGAGTTAAATGACCTCTGGTGTGATCTATAAGCTGCCCCTTTGTCTCTTTGAGAGCTGCCTTTGAGTATGTCCAAGCAGGTCTGGAGTTAAATGACCTCTGACCTGATCTATAGACAGAAATCTGGTTTTTCTCCTTCTTTCACTTTCCTTCCTTAATGTTCCACCCCACTCTCTAATCTAAAGATCCTTTAGTATTAGATGACTTTCCCTTTGGAAGCCTTGGCTAGTGGATGCAAGTAATTTTCCTATCATGACTCCATAGCCCAATGGATGGCACGGTCTTGGCCCATTCTCTCTGCTGAAACAGCCTGTTGTTTTGTTCCTTTCCTCCCACTGCTTTCTTAGTCCATGATCTCGTGACCAACCCAGCAACCCTTCAACCAAATTATTTAAAACCCCCCTTTTGTGCTTCATAACTAGCCTAATATCTCAATTCAAGCTTCAAAGACATATCATTCTTTGATCTATTTGGAGAGATCCCTCTCCGGGTCCAGGAGGGCTAGATCCTAGGACCCCAAAGTGGTTCTGATGTTGTCTCATCTTTTGGTCTTGCCAATCTGGCCAAAACATGGGAACCCCAACATAATGGCGACTCCGCTGGGGACGAATCTGAGAGTCAAGAACCGCCGATAATTGGTCTATTTCCCATTGTCGTCACCAACATAATGGCGACTCCACTGGGGAAGGACCACGTTGCATCTAGATTGGCTTCTAATTGCTGATGGTGGACAACACCTTGCTCCAAACGTTCATATACATCCACCTGGCGACTCCACACTCCATAATCCTAGAAGACTCCACTGGAGGAAGAACCTGAAAGATGGCCAGACCTCATAGAAGGGTAGAACATACGGGTTGGATTTCGTTTAAAGAATTCATTGTTTTTGTCTATCACTATGTTCTGTCCTACTTTAAGCCTAATCAAGTGTACAAAGATGAAACCCATGATGAGTATGGGAAAGATCTCAAGCCTCAGTCTTCAGACCGTGAGCAGACCTATACTCCTATGAAAAACCTGGTGGAACAAGAAGCTCATGTTGTATCTCCCACTCTTCAAGAAGCTTCAAGCAGCCATGAGCCTATTGTTACATCACCCACACCTACAAAGGTCATAGAAAGATATAAGCCTCTAGTTTTACCTCTCTTCTTCCAACCCCTGCCTACAGAATTAATAAACCAGCTGCCTCATTTTGATGGGGAAAATAAAGGGTCCTCTGCTGAAGAGCATGTTCAAAATCTTGAGGATTTACTTGAACTGTATGAAATAGAAGAAGATGATGTGTGCATTAGGATCTTTGCTTTGTCATTACAAGGAAATGTTAAGAGTTGGCTCAAAGGCCTTCCAGTGGCAAGCATATTCAACTTTCATCAGTTTTCTCAAGTTTTCCTAGATAGGTGGGCGACCCCAAAGAACGCTCTCCTCATCCTAAAAGAATATCAAAATTTGAGAAGGTGGCCAGGAGAGAAAGTGCAAGAGTTTTCAGCCAGGTTCAATAAGGTATATGATGCAATGCCTTCTGATATAAAACCACCTTTGGGATGGGCTTTATTGCACTATCCAAGTTCTTTTGACCCCGAGCTGGAATTCCATATAAGGCAAAAAGAGCCTTTGAGCCTGGAGGAAATGCAGGATATAGCAATCACTGTCGAATATAACATTTAGTGCAGGGAAGAAAGATTACAAGTAGCGAGGAGGGACCGGACGGGGAAAACAGTGCAGATCTCTTTAGAGGAAAAGCTGGAAAGACTGATAGAGACTGCCAGTTCCTTGCTGAAAGAAAAAGAGCAGGAGTATGAGGCTGAAACCAGAGAGGGTGATTGGGAAAGACCTGCTCCTCGTCCTCAAGAAAGAAAAACCAGATCTCTGCAAGACAGAAGTTACATGCATGGCATGCATGATGAACCAGAGCTTGAGTCAGAAAATGAACTTGCAGAGTATTTTGAAGAAAGAATTACTGAGAGTCCTGAAGACTTGATGGGTGACGATGCTTTTAATTATGATTTCTCCGATGTTGATCTGTCCGATGAGTTTTTCCAAAGGGAAACTGAGCTCGCAGGGACATCTTCAGAAGATTCATGGGAGGAAGATCACGACCATCAGCTTCAGGAAGATGATGAGCTAATGCCGGCCATCTATGATACTGATGGAGAAAGCATTGAAAGCATGATAGCAGACGAAGATCCATTAAATATTCTATCTGCTTTATATCTGAACATCAGTAATACTTGCCAAGCGGACAGAGGCCAGCAGCTTTTCAGCCCAGAGGACGAGGAGGAAAGAGATGAAGAAAATATTGAGCGGAATGAATGCCCGGAGCCTTCTCCCGAAGGGATTAAGGTAATCAAAGAAGCCCCCGCTCAAGAATATGTTGATTTTTTCACAGAGTTTAGCCCGTTGTAGCAGAACTGACCTGTGGTACTAGAGGACAGCATTGTTGAATATAATGAGCCCTCTAGCTCAAGCTGCATTGAAGATGAGCGAGATCTCCTTCCCCGCAGGCGTCTCGGCCTTGATCCAGAGGAAGAGGAGGTATTCCTGGTCGATGCCCATATGCCAAATACTCCCAACCAGGAAGAGGAGGAGTGTGATTACAAAGGCCTCACTACAGATGCAGTGATTGAAGCTGCCCAGGATGCAGACAGCCTATCAGTCATGGTAGTCTTTAAAGGAAAAAGTTTACATCATGAGTTTGTTGACCCTGTGGTAGACTACATGGAGGCCCTGATTGGCTCAGCTCCACAAGCATCAATATTTTGCAAGAGCCAAATACATCAGAATTGGTCACCATTGATGGTGACTTCAGTTTTGAAGGACCACATGCAGAGCACCCTGTGGTTATCTCTGACAGGCAGTTAGTGTTCATATCATTTTTTGCTATTACTTGACTGGCTGCATTGGCATTACTGCATCACCTAAACCATCAGAGTTTTCCAGTTAGAGTAGGGTAGGTAGGAAAGCTCAATAAAGCTCAGTACATGAGCAAGTAGATTAGTTGTTTCATTTTCTGTCTTAGAATGTAGAGAAGAAACCTGCTAGACAGTCTAATCCTAGCAGGTAGTAGTGTAGGTAGAGAAACATATGAGACCAACAGTCTAATCTGGTCTCATGGAGTAATAAGGGTAGAAGTAGACTAGGTTTATTTTTCCCTGTTTGTAAAGATTAATGATGTAAAGGGTCTGCAAGTCCAAATGCACCCAAGAAGAAAAAATGTTAGAACTATAGTGTGGGTAGGTAGTTGTGTGGGAGAATTTTATTGCTGATATTTTGTCTTCATAGTTTGTGGTAGCTGATCAAGGAAAGAAAAGGATGGTTCAAGCATCAGGCATCTGGCCTACACCAAGAGATCAATTTCTGAATTCTTGACTCCTTCAAGAAGAAGCCATCCCCATGTGGAGCCACTGTTAGCCCCCCTATAAAATTTTTGACAAGCAAATAGGGGGCTACATCATTTTTGAGCCTTCAAGGAATGCATCTCCACTGAAGACACAGTCTCCTTGAAGCCTCTATGTGTCTTTTATCCTTTGATGAAATCCCCTCTGCTGGTTCCCCTTTTAAAGCCTCTCTGTTATGTGAAGAAATGCCCTAAGGCCTTCCTTTACCCTATTATTTCCCCTCATTTAGCCTCTTTTTATCCCCCCTTGTCTCCCCTTCTATTTCCCCATCTACCCCTCAAATCCCCCCAAAATCCCCTTTATTTTCTTCCCCTACCCTTTGTTTTATATCTTATCTTACTGCTATTAGTTATTCTAACTTCACATAAAAATCACGTAAAAGTAAACCACTTTGGTCTATTCTAAGGCACCATCTACACCAACCACTCCCCATATCGCCTTAGGCTAGGCACCAAGCACCAGGCCAGGTGCAGCGGCAGAGTGTCGTCTAACAAGTCAGCCGATGTGATTGTTTTATTACAATATTCCCGCAACACATTCCTCACCGTTGATCTATCCCTTAGATCGACGGCGAAGCGCTAATCGCAAGACTCGACTCAATCGCAATCGGAACATTCAAGTGACACCCCCCGATTGATCGCAAGTCTTTCACCCGGGCTCTGATTTAATCCCCACCGTCCGTTCCCTTCCAGATCGACGGTCCTCCGCCAATCGCAAATCCTCTCTGATCACGTTCTTGACCGTTGATCTCCCCTACAGATCGACGGCCAGCGCTTAATCGCTCCTGCCCCTCCGATTGTTGTCCCCACCGTTGATCTCCCCGCCTGATCCGACGGTCCTCCGCTAATCGCACCCTGTCTTCCGATCCCCCGATCGCTCTGTCCCTCTGGTTACATCTGAACCGTTGATCTGATCCCCGATCGGACGGTCTACGCTCAATCGCATCCCGACCTCCAATCGCAATCGCATCTCCTTTCCTCTGTCTCCCGATTTGATCGCAGCCGTCCTTTTTCCAGCCGATCGGACGGCCTGGGGCTAATCGCATCCCCTTCCCTCCATCTCTCGATTTAATCCTGTCCGTCCGTTTCTCCCCCAGATCGACGGCCATTGCTCAATCGCTTCTCCATGCTCAATCGCAATCGGAACTTTCAAAAGGTGTGTTGCGATTTCCGATCGCTCCGACCTCCGATTGCGATGGTGCCGATTGGATCATGACCGTCCGTTTCCTCCCAGATCTGACGACTCGCGTTTAATCGCCCTCTGCCTCCGCTGGGTCCCACCTCCACGGCTTCCGCTCCATTGTTTTCGTCATTTCCTTTGTGTTTCTACCCAACGATAGTCTTTGGGCTTCGCACTATGTGACCATTTCTCTGCCGCTTTCCATCGTTTCTCCACTATTCTACCACCATCCCTCCGCCTCCACAGCATTTCTCTGCCACCACTGCCCGGGCTTGTAACAGTTCATTTCATTATGCAGGTAGTACAGAGATGACCAGTTCAGCATTGCCAGCGACCAGCACAAGGAATTCAAAGGGGGTTGGTGCCTGTTATTAATGAAATTAAATGTTTTGCCCCGTATTCAAAGGACCAGGATGCAGTTGAAGACTAATGCACACACAACAAGTCTTATCTGTGTGAATTCCAGCAGAGCGTTTTCTCTAGGACAGACATCTACCTACAGCGCCCCCATATCTCCTCGAGCCCTGAAACGATTGAATATACTGACAGAGCTTTTACAGACTGTCTGTGCAGCAGTAATGGAGGTATGGAGAAGTGGTGGACTTCCATCCATGTCATTTTATTTCGAGTGGCGGCACGGGCTCCAAGCTCGAGAAAAGGACTCAAAAATATCAAAGTTAATTTACGACGACGGAGATCTCCAAACCGAGATTCGGAGAGTACATACGGAGCCGCGAGCCATTAGCGGTATGGGCGCTGAACACTTCCGCCGGTCTGTCTTAATGAGATCGATTAATTGTATATACCTCTATCCTCTTATCATATAAGAAATCCCCAGAGAACACATTGAAAGGTTATTTGTTGCTTACTAGAGCGTTCTTTACATTAGAGGGATTCATTTGACTGTTAGAACAGTCGTGAGAGGGAGTAGCAGAGTAGTTGTATGTAATAGGCTGGGAGGAGAAGTATGGACTGTAACAACCATTGAGCTTATTGTACATGACTGGTTTTGCATCAATTAATCAAAGCACATTTCACAGGATCCTGGTCTATTACTATTGGTGATGTGTTTCTTACTCTGTTTATTACATTTTCACATTGTTTCATGTTCTTCTGGGCTTGCATCAGAATAATGGTATAGGATTCACCCTTGTTAGGTGCCCTATGCTGTCTGCTCTCCTTGCCATCAATGTTTGTTGCTCTATGTGCTATCTAAGAACTGGTTTCAGGTCATTTAACCAGTGCAGCGGATGTTATTGCCTGCTGGCTGATGTATGAATTAGTTGGAGATGCTCTTAGATGTTTCTTTGTAATATTATCTCTGTTTTCCCTTGGAGTTGCTAAAGCAGATCTGGAGTTAAATGACCTCTGGTCTGATCTATAAGCTTCCCCTTTGTCTCTTTGAGAGCTGCCTTTGAGTATGTCCAAGCAGGTCTAGAGTTAAATGACCTCTGACCTGATCTATAGACAGAAATCTGGTTGTTCTCCTTCTTTCACTTTCCTTCCTTAATGTTCCACCCCACTCTCTAATCTAAATATCCTTTAGTATTAGATGACTTGCCCTTTGGAAGCCTTGGCTAGTGGATGCAAGTAATTTTCCTATCATGACTCCATAGCCCAATGGATGGCACGGTCTTGGTCCATTCTCTCTGCTGAAACAGCCTGCTATTTTGTTCCTTTCCTCCCACTGCTTTCTTAGTCCATGATCTCGTGACCAACCCAGCAAACCTTCAACCAAATTATTTAAAACCCCCCTTTTGTGCTTCATAACTAGCCTAATATCTCAATTCGAGCTTCAAAAACATATCATTCTTTGATCTATTTGGAGAGATCCCTCTCCGGGTCCAGGAGGGCTAGATCCTAGGACCCCAAAGTGGTTCTGATGTTGTCTCATATTTTGGTCTTTCCAATCTGGCCAAAACATGGGAACCCCAACATAATGGCGACTCCGCTGGGGACGAATCTGAGAGTCAAGAACCGCTGATAGTTGGTCTATTTCCCATTGTCGTCACCAACATAATGGCGACTCCACTGGGGAAGGGACCGCGTTGCATCTAGATTGGCTTCTAATTGCTGATGGTGGACAACACCTTGCTCCAAACGTTCATATACGTCCACCTGGCGACTCCACACTCCATAATCCTAGAAGACTCCACTGGAGGAAGAACCTGAAAGATGGCCAGACCTCATAGAAGGGTAGAACATACAGGTTGGATTTGGTTTAAAGAATTCATTGTTTTTGTCTATCACTATGTTCTGTCCTACTTTAAGCCTAATCAAGTGTACAAAGATGAAACCCATGATGAGTATGGGAAAGATCTCAAGCCTCAGTCTTCAGACCGTGAGCAGACCTATGCTCCTGTGAAAAACCTGGTGGAACAAGAAGCTCATGTTGTATCTCCCACTCTTCAAGAAGCTTCAAGAAGCCATGAGCCTATTGTTACATCACCCACACCTACAAAGGTCATAGAAAGAGATAAGCCTCTGGTTTTACCTCTCTTCTTCCAACCCCTGCCTACAGAATTAATAAACCAGCTGCCTCATTTTGATGGGGAAAATAAAGGGTCCTCTGCCTAAGAGCATGTTCAAAATCTTGAGGATTTACTTGAACTGTATGAAATAGAAGAAGATGATGTGTGCATTAGGATGTTTTCTTTGTCATTACAAGGAAATGTTAAGAGTTGGCTCAAAGGCCTTCCAGTGGCAAGCATATTCAGCTTTCATCAGTTTTCTCAAGTTTTCCTAGATAGGTGGGTGACCCCAAAGAACGCTCTCTTCATCCTAAAAGAATATCAAAATTTGAGAAGGCGGCCAGGAGAGAAAGTGCAAGAGTTTTCAGCCAGGTTCAGTAAGGTATATGATGCAATGCCTTCTGATATAAAACCACCTTTGGGATGGGCTTTATTTCACTATCCAAGTTCTTTTGACCCCGAGGTGGAATTCCATATAAGGAAAAAAGAGCCTCTGAGCCTGGAGGAAATGCAGGATATAGCAATCACTGTCGAATATAACATTCAGTGCAGGGAAGAAAGATTACAAGCAGCGAGGAGGGACGGGACGGGGAAAACAGCGCAGATCTCTTTAGAGGACAAGCTGGAAAGACTGATAGAGACTTCCAGTTCCTTGCTGAAAGAAAAAGAGCAGGAGTATGAGGCTGAAACCAGAGAGGGTGATTGGGAAAGACCTGCTCCTCGTCCTCAAGAAAGACAAACCAGATCTCTGCAAGACAGAAGTTACATGCATGGCATGCATGATGAACCAGAGCTTGAGTCAGAAAATGAACTTGCAGAGTATTTTGAAGAAAGAATTATTGAGAGTCCTGAAGACTTGATGGGTGACGATGCTTGTAATTATGATTTCTCCGATGTTGATCTATCCGATGAGTTTTTCCAAAGGGAAACTGAGCTCGCAGGGACATCTTCAGAAGATTCATGGGAGGAATATCACAACCATCAGCTTCAGGAAGATGATGAGCTAATGCCGGCCATCTATGATACTGATGGAGAAAGCATTGAAAGCATGATAGCAGACGAAGATCCATTAAATCTTCTATCTGCTTTATATCTGAACATCAGTAATACTTGCCAAGAGAACAGAGGCCAGCATCTTTTCAGCCCAGAGGACGAGGAGGAAAGAGATGAAGAAAATCTTGAGCGGAATGAATGCCCGGAGCCTTCTCCCGAAGGGATTAAGGTAATCAAAGAAGCCCCCGCTCAAGAATATGTTGATTTTTTCACAGATTTTAGCCCGTTGCAGCAGAACCGATCTGTGGTACTAGAGGACAACACTGTTGAATATAATGAGCCCTCTAGCTCAAGCTGCATTGAAGATGAGCGAGATCTCCTTCCCCGCAGGCATCTCTTCCTTGATCCAGAGGAAGAGGAGGTATTCCTGGTCGATGCCCATGTGCCAAATACTCCCAACCAGGAAGAGGAGGAGTGTGATTACAAAGGCCTCACTACAGATGCAGTGATTGAAGCTGCCCAGGATGCAGACAGCCTATCAGTCATGGTAGGCTTTAAAGGAAAAAATTTACATCATGAGTTTGTTGACCCTGTGGCAGACTACATGGAGGCCCTGATTGGCTCAGCTCCACAAGCATCAATATTTTGCAAGAGCCAAATACATCAGAATTGGTCACCATTGATGGTGACTTCAGTTTTGAAGGACCACATGCAGAGCACCCTATGGTTATCTCTGACAGGCAGTTAGTGCTCATATCCTTTTTTGCTATTACTTGACTGGCTGCATTGGCATTACTGCATCACCTAAACCATCAGAGTTTTCCAGTTAGAGTAGGGTAGGTAGGAAAGCTCAATAAAGCTCAGTACATGAGCAAGTAGATTAGTTGTTTCATTTTCTGTTTTAGAATGTAGAGAAGAAACCTGCTAGACAGTCTAATCCTAGCAGGTAGTAGTGTAGGTAGAGAAACATGTGAGACCCACAGTCTAATCTGGTCTCATGGAGTAATAAGGGTAGAAGTAGAATAGGTTTATTTTTTCTTGTCTAAAAAATTAATGATGTAAAAGGGTCTACAAGTCCAAATGCACCCAAGAAGAAAAAATGATAGGACTATAGTGTGGGTAGGTAGTTGTGTGGGAGAATTTTATTGCTGATATGTTGTCTTCATAGTTTGTGGCAGCTGATCAAGGAAAGAAAAGGATGGTTCAAGCAGCAGGCATCTGGCCTACACCAAGAGATCAATTTCTGAATTCTTGACTCCTTCAAGAAGAAGCCATCCCCATGTGGAGCCACTGTTAGCCCCCCCATAAAATTTTTGACAAGCAAATAGGGGGCTAAATCGTTTTTGAGCCTTCAAGGAATGCATCTCCACTGAAGACACAGTCTCCTTGAAGCCTCTATGTGTCTTTTATCCTTTGATGAAATCCCCTCTGTTGGTTCCCCTTTTAAAGCCTCTCTGTTATGTGAAGAAATGCCCTAAGGCCTTCCTTTTCCCTCTTATTTCCCCTCATTTAGCCTCTTTTTATCCCCCCTTGTCTCCCCTTCTATTTCCCCATCTACCCCTCAAATCCCCCCAAAATCCCCTTTATTTTCTTCCCCTACCCTTTGTTTTCCCTTCTTCCCCCTTTATTTCTCTATCGTTCCCCTCCTTCACCCTAAAAATCCATTAAAAGGGGCTAAAAACCCACTTTCCGACCTTATTCTAAGGCCTAGCCCCTTCCCCTTAACCACTTCCCCACATATGCCCTAACCCAAGACCAAGCGCTTAAGCCTTGGGGGCCAATCGCAATCGGAAGCCGGGCGGGTGTAAATCCTTTGTAACAGCGTAAACCCCCGATGCAATTGTTTTATTACAATATGCCCGTGACACATTCCTCACCGTTGATCTGTCCCTTAGATCGACGGCGTAGCGCTAATCGCAAGACTCGGCTCAATCGCAATCGGAACATTCAAGTGACACCCCCCGATTGATCGCAAGTCTTTCACCCGGGCTCTGATTTAATCCCCACCGTCTGTTCCCTTCCAGATAGACGGTCCTCCGCCAATCGCAAATCCCCTCCGATCGTGTTCTTGACCGTTGATCTCCCCTCCAGATCGAAGGCCAGCGCTTAATCGCTCCTGCCCCTCCGATTGTTGTCCCCACCGTTGATCTTCCCGCCTGATCCGACGGTCCTCCGCTAATCGCACCCTGTCTTCCGATCCCCCGATCGCTCTGTCCCTCTGGTTACATCTGAACCGTTGATCTGATCCCCGATCGGACGGTCTGCGCTCAATCGCATCCCAACCTCCAATCGCAATCGCATCTCCTTTCCTCTGTCTCCCGATTTGATCGCAGCCGTCCATTTTCCAGCCGATCGGACGGCCTGGTGCTAATCGCATCCCCTTCCCTCCGTCTCCTGATTCAATCCTGTCCGTCCGTTTCTCCCCCAGATCGACGGCAATCGCTCAATCGCTTCTCCATGCTCAATTGCAATCGGAACTTTCAAAAGGTGTGTTTCGATTGCCGATCGCTCCGACCTCCGATTGCGATGGTGCCGATTGGATCGTAACCGTCCATTTCCTCCCAGATCTGACGGCTCACGTTTAATCGCCCTCCGCCTCCGCTGGGTCCCACCTCCACGACTTCCGCTCCATTGTTTTCGTCATTTCATTTGTGTTTCGACCCAACGGTAGTCTTCGGGCTACGCACTATGTGACCATTTCTCCGCCGCTTTCCATCGTTTCTCCACTATTCTGCCACCATCCCTCCGCCTCCACAGCATTTCTCCGCCACCACTGCCCGGGCTTGTAACAGTTCATTTCATTATGCAGGTAGTACAGAGATGACCAGTTCAGCATTGCCAGCGACCAGCAGAAGGAATTCAAAGGGGGTTGGTGCCTGTTATTAATGAAATTAAATGTTTTGCCCCGTATTCAAAGGACCAGGACGCAGTTGAAGAGTAATGCACACACAACAAGTCTTATCTGTGTGAATTCTAGCAGAGCGTTTTCTCCAGGATAGACATCTACCTACAGCGCCCCCATATCTCCTCGAGCCCTGAAACGATTGAATATAATGACAGAGCTTTTACAGACTGTCTGTGCAGCAGTAATGGAGGTATGGAGAAGTCGCGGACTTCCATCCATGTCATTTATTTCAGAGTGGCAACACAGAGCTCCAAGCTCCAGAAAGGACTCCAAAGAAATATCCGAGGTCAATTTCCGGCCTAACAGAGATCTCCGAACCAGATTACAGAGTACATACAGAGCCGCAGAGCGATTAAGCAGTATGGGCGTGGACACTTCCGCCGATTCTTTCTTAATGAGATTGATTAATTGTCTATCTACCTCTGTCTCTTCCTCTTATCCTATAAGAAATCCCCGAGAACACATTGAAAAGGTTGTTGTTGCCTTGCTGGGCGTTTGCTGTTAGAGGGATTCATTCGACTGTTAGAACAGTCTTGGGAGGGAGTAGCAGAGTAGTTGTATGTAATAGGCTGGGAGGAGAAAGTCTGGACTGTAATAGCCATTGAGCTTATTGTACATGACTAGTTTTGCATCAATTAATCAAAGCACATTTCACAGGATCCTGGTCTATTACTATTGGTGATGTGTTTCTTACTCTGTTTATTACATTTTCACATTGTTTCATGTTCTTCTGGGCTTGCATCAGAATAATGGTATAGGATTTACCCTTGTTAGGTGCCCTATGCTGTCTGCTCTCCTTGCCATCAATGTTTTCTGCTCTATGTGCTATCTAAGAACTGGTTTCAGTTGATTTAACCAGTGCAGCAGATGCTATTGCCTGTTGGCTGATGTATGAATTAGTTGGAGCTGCTCTTAGATGTTTCTCTGTAATCTTATCTCTATTTTCCCTTGGAGTTGCTAAAGCAGATCTGGAGTTAAATGACCTCTAGTCTGATCTATAAGCTGCCCCTTTGTCTCTTTGAGAGCTGCCTTTGAGTATGTCCAAGCAGGTCTGGAGTTAAATGACCTCTGACCTGATCTATAGACAGAAATCTGGTTGTTCTCCTTCTTTCACTTTCCTTCCTTAATGTTCCACCCCACTCTCTAATCTAAAGATCCTTTAGTATTAGATGACTTGCCCTTTGGAAGCCTTGGCTAGCTGTTGCAAGTAATTCCATTTCATGACTCCATAGCCCAATGGATGGCACTGTCTTGGCCTATCCTCTCTTTGGCTTATTTTGCTATTTTGTTCACCTCCATGCCTGCCGTCCATGATCTCGTAATAACCAACCAAACCTTCAGCAGGTTATTCAGCCCCCTTTTGTGCTTCATAACTAGCCTAATATCTCCAGTCGGGCTTCAAAAACCTGAGCTCATGATCTGTTTGGAGAGATCCTCTCACAGGTCCGGGAGGGCTAGATCCTAGGACATTTGAGGTGGTTACCGATGTTATATTTGGTCTTTTAATCTGCCCAAAACATGGGAACAACATGTGGCGACTCGTGGGAACCAGATACGAAGTCGAGAACACGGCGATAGTTGGTCTATTTCCCGCCGTCTCAACATAATGGCGACTCCTGAGAAGGACCATGGGTGTATCTAGATTAGCACAATTGCGATGGTAGACAACACCTTCAGTTATGCATCCACCTGGCGACTCCACACTCCATAATCCTAGAAGACTCCACTGGAGGAAGAACCTGAAAGATGGCCAGACCTCATAGAAGGGTAGAACATACGGGTTGGATTTGGTTTAAAGAATTCATTGTTTTTGTCTATCACTATGTTCTGTACTACTTTAATCCTAATCAAGTGTACAAAGATGAAACCCATGATGAGTATGGAAAAGATCTCAAGCCTCAGTCTTCAGACCATGAGCAGACCTATGCTCCTGTGAAAAACCTGGTGGAACAAGAAGCTCATGTTGTATCTCCCACTCTTCAAGAAGCTTCAAGCAGCCATGAGCCTATTGTTACATCACCCACACCTACAAAGGCCATAGAAAGATATAAGCCTCTGGTTTTACCTCTCTTCTTCCAACCCCTGCCTACAGAATTAATAAATCAGTTGCCTCATTTTGATGGAGAGAATAAAGGGTCCACTGCTGAAGAACATGTTCAAAACCTTGAGGATTTACTTGAGCTGTATGAAATAGAAGAAGATGATGTGTGCATTAGAATGTTTGCCTTCTCATTGCAAGGAAATGTTAAGAGTTGGCTCAAAGGCCTTCCAAAAGCAAGAATTTTCTGCTTCCATCAGTTTTCTCAAGTTTTCCTTGATAGATGGGCGGCCCCGAAGAATGCTCTCCTCATCCTAAAATAATATCAAAATTTGAGAAGGAAGCCAGGAGAGACAGTGCAAGAGTTTTCAGCCAGGTTCAATAAGGTATATGATGCAATGCCTTCTGATATAAAACCACCTTTGGGATGGGCTTTATTGCATTATCCAAGTTCTTTTGACCCCGAGGTGGAATTCCATATAAGGCAAAAAGAGCCTTTAAGCCTGGAGGAAATGCAGGATATAGAAATCACTGTCGAATATAACATTCAGTGCAGGGAAGAAAGATTACAAGCAGCGAGGAGGGACCGGACAGGGAAAACAGCGCAGATCTCTTTAGAGGACAAGCTGGAAATACTGATAGAGACTGCCAGTTCCTTGCTGAAAGAAAAAGAGCAGGAGTATGAGGCTGAAACCAGAGAGGGTGATTGGGAAAGACCTGCTCCTCTTCCTCAAGAAAGACAAACCAGATCTCTGCAAGACAGAAGTTACATGCATGGCATGCATGATGAACCAGAGCTTGAGTCAGAAAATGAACTTGCAGATTATTTTGAAGAATGAATTACTGAGAGTCCTGAAGACTTGATGGGTGAGGATGCTTGTAATTATGATTTCTCCGATGTTGATCTGTCCGATGAGTTTTTCCAAAGGGAAACTGAGCTTGCAGGGACATCTTCAGAAGATTCATGGGAGGAAGATCACGACCATCAGCTTCAGGAAGATGATGAGCTAATGCCGGCCATCTATGATACTGATGGAGAAAGCATTGAAAGCATGATAGCAGACGAAGATCCATTAAATCTTCTATCTGCTTTATATCTGAACATCAGTAATACTTGCCAAGCGGACAGAGGCCAGCAGCTTTTCAGCGCAGAGGACGAGGAGGAAAGAGATGAAGAAAATCTTGAGCGGAATGAATGCCCGGAGCCCTCTCCCGAAGGGATTAAGGTAATCAAAGAAGCCCCTCGCTCAAGAATATGTCGATTTTTTCCGTCGTGTTTAGCTCGTTGCAAGAGAACCCACCTGGTACTAGAGGAAAGCAATCGTTGAAAAATAATGAGCTTTCTAGCTCAAGTCGATCGAAGATGAGCGAGGTCCTATTTCTCACATACATCTTTGTATTGGTTCAAAGGAAGAGGAGTTATTCCTAAATGGCGGCTCACATGCCAACACTTCCCAACCACAGAAGAGGAGGAGTGTGATTACAAAGGCCTCACCATGTATGCAATGATTGAAGCCGCCGAGATGCGGCATGCACTTATCACCATGGTAGGCTTTGAAGGAAAGTTTACATCATGATTTTTTTGACCTTGTATGTATCACATGGAGGCCTCCGTATTAGCCAACACAAGCATCAATTTTTTGCAAGAGCCAAACGCATTCTAATTGGTCACCACCGTCAGGCTCCCGCTTGAAGAACGACATGCGCAGCACCTCGTGGTTATCTTCGACAGAAGTCGTTGCTCATATCCTTTTGGTCGTTATTAGACCCGGCCGCATTGGCATTATTGTACTTTCAGTTAATTTAGATTCTCTTCGTTAGAGTAGGGTAGGTAGGAAAGCTCAATAAAGCTCGGCCCATGAGCAAGTAGGATTAGTGGTTTCTATTTTCATTTGTAACGTAGAGAAGAAACCCGTTAGACACCTAATCCTAGTAGTGTAGGTAGAGAAGCACATGAGACCAATAGTCTAACTGGTCTCATGAGCAATACAGAAGTAAAACAGGTTTATTTTTTTTCCTCGTTTGAAAAAGTTAATGATGTAAAGGGTTCCGCAAGTCCAAATGCACCAAGAAGAAAAAAATGTTAGGACTATAGTGTGGGGCTTAATAGTTGCCTGGAAGAATTGTACCGCTGATATGTTGTCTTCGTCAGCTAGGAAGGTGCACCGATCAAAGTAAGAAAAGGATGGTTCAAGCGTAGGCATCCGGCTCTACACCAAGAGATCATCTTCCTGTTTCTTGGTTCCTTCAAGAAGAAGCCATCCCATGGAGCCACCGTTAGCCCCCCATGAAATTTTTGACAAGAAAATAGGGGGCTAAAATTGTTTTTGAGTTCTCAAGGAGTGAATTTCCCTCTCGAAACACAGTCTTCCTTGAAGCTCTATGTGCCTTTTATCCTTTGATCAAATCCCCCCATCGATTCCCCTTTTAAAGCCTCTCCGTTATGTGAAGAAGTGCCCAAAGGCCCTCTTTCTTCTTATTTCATCCCACAAAGCCTTTGTTTTCTCTCTCTCTCCCTATATTCCCCTTCTTTTCCCATTTACCCTCAAGTCCCCTAAGATCCCATTTAACTTCTTCCTACCCTTGCTTTCCTTTTCCCCCTTTTCTTCCCCTATCGTTCCCCTTCTACCTCTTAAAATCCATTAAAAGGTAAAACCCACTTTCCGACCATGTTATAGGGGCTTAGCTCCTTTACTGCAACCCTTCAACCACTTCCCCACATGTGCCCCGATTGGGACCAAGCGCTTAAGTCTCCAAGCGCTAATCGCTATCGGAGCTATCGGCGGGAGTGGGGCAAATTTTCAGAAACGCAAGAAACCCCGATGCAATTTGATTACAATGTTAAGTCCCCGGGCCCGATCTGAACCGTTGATCCGCTTAGATCCGACGGCGTCTCTAATTGCAGCCCTCCGACCGCAACGTATTGTTTTATGTTGCGACCCCCGATCACACTCTCCCTCCGGACAAGCACGCACCGTCGATCCGTCGGTTGGATCAGATGTGGCCGCCGCTCCATCGCACTTCCTTTCTCCGATCGCAAGTCTTTCCTCCTGCCCTTTCGAATAAATTCCACCGTTCGTTTCTCGCTCAGACATACGGTCGGCGGCTCGACCGCACCCCCGCGCCCCCGATCGATTGCAAGTCCCTCCGCCGAGCGCTCCGATTCAATCCTCGCCGTTGATCGGTCTCGCCGATCCGACGGCCAAAGGCTTAATCGCAAACCGTTTCATCCGATTCCCAATTGTGATCTCCCGATTAAATCTTCGCCCGTCCATTTCGCCAACCGCCCGTCATCGCTCAATCGCAAAGCCCTCCCGATCGCAATCGGCAAGTCACATTGGCGCCGCCCGATTGAAATCTTCCGATTAGATCTCGACCGTCCATCCCCTTTCTGATCCAATGGCTCAACACGATCGCATCATCGCCATCGTCGGCCCTGCTCTCTCCTTCTCTCGATTGAACGTGGAACCGTTGATCCGTCGGTTGATCGGATACCAACGTCAATCGCGGCTCCAACCCTTCCGATCGGCACCGCAAGTCCCGTTCTCCCCGTCCTCCGATTGTAAGCTCTCGATTACATCTCCACCGTCCATTGGGTTAAGATTCAATGCTTTGCCCCAATCGCTCGCCACGGCTGGTCCCACCCACGGCTCCGCTCCATTGTTTTCCGTGTTTCTTTTATACCTCGCCAAGAGATAACCCTTGGGGCTTCTTACACCAGCTTCTTCCACCGCTCTTCATCATTTCCGTCGCTCTCCACTTCTTCCGCCACCATTCCTCTCGCTCTGCATCATTTTTCCGTCGCCACCGCTCGGTTTGTAACAGTTCATTCATTAAAAGTATAGTACAGGGACAGCCGCCCGCATTGCTACCATCAGCAGATGAATACAAAAAGGGGGTTATGCCTCGTTATTAATGAAATTAAATATTTTCACCCCGCATTCAAAGGATAAAGGCACGCTTGAAGACCAAGAACACACCGTAAAGTCTTATCCGTGTTAAATATCACCGGAATACGTTCCCCTCCAAACGTACACCGTCTTGCGCCGTTCTCCATGCCCCCCCTCCCCTAGGCCTCGAGACAATTAACATAATCGACTAAAGCCTGTTTCGTATAGTCGGGCGAAACAGTAATGGGAGGTAGGGAGAAGACCTGCGTATCTCCATCCAGCTCATTTATTCAGAATGGCAACACAGCTCCGGGTGCACCGAAAGGACTTCCACAGCTTATCCGAGGTGAAAACGGGCCTCGGCGTGTAGCCTCCAAAATGGCCCCCCCCCCACCGAGTACATACAACGTCGCATTTCGGCCTATTAAGCAAAGACATGTAAACTTCGCCGATCATGTCTTAATGGGACGAAGCGATTGTATATCTACTTCCTCGTTTCCCCTCCTTCTTCCCCATAAAGGATCCCCAGGAACAGGCTGAAAAGGTTGTTGTTCGGGCCGCCGGTAGTTCGTCGTTAGAGGATCAGCTTCGGACTCGTTAGAACAACAGGAGGGGAGTAGCAGAGTAGTTGTACGTAATAGGCTAGGAGGAGAAGTCCTGACCGTAACATCCATCGAGCTTATTGTATGACCGGGTTTTGAATTCATTACTCAAAGCACTTTTCACAGGATCCCGTCTATTACTATAGGTGATGTTTTTCATTTCCGTTTATTACATTTGCGCTCGAGCCTGCATGTTCTTCTGCAGGCATCGGTATCAATGGCATAGGATTCACCCTTGTTAGGTGCCCTGCGTCGTCCGTTCTCCCTACCTTTATGTTTTTCTCGCCCTTATGTGTCGTTCAAGAGTGTCTACGAAGCCTAACCACAGCAACAGCTGGATGTTATTGCCTGGCCGGTCGATGTATGAACTCGGGGGTTTGCTTTCAGATGTTTCTTTGTAATCTTATCTCTATTTTTTCTTGGAGTTGCTAAAAGTGCACCGGGAGTTAAATGACCTCCGGTCTGATCCGTGTTGTGCCCCTTTGTCTCTTTTTCTTCGAGAGCTACCTTTGAGTATGTCCAAGCAAGTCTCCGGGAGTTAAATGAGACCTCTCGACTCCGCATCTATAGAGCGAAAATTAGTTGCTTTCCTTCTTTCACTTTCTCCTTAATGTTCTATCCATCATCTATCTAAAAATATCCTTAGTATGTATGAATTTCTTCAAAGCCTCTGCTAGTCACAATGTGAATTTCCTTTCATGACTCTCCATAGCCCAATGATGGCACTGCCTTGGCTCTATCCTCTTTGTCAAGCCTCTTTGTCGTTTTGTTCCTTTTTCTCTTCCCATTGCTTTCTCAAATTAAGGATCTCCTAGCCAACCCCAAAGTTAAACTCCTCCAACCAAACCATTTAAAACCCTTGTGCTTCTCTATAACTAGCCTAATATCTCAATTCCGAGCATCAAAGATAAATCATTCTTTGTTTATTGAGAGATCCTTCTCTCGGGTCCACAGAGGGCTAGATCCTAGGGCTCCAAAGTGGTTCCTCACAGTTGTCTCATCTTTGTTCTTGCCAATACACAAACATGGAACCCCAACAGGAGACCCTGGGCCTCACGTTTATTCTATGCAGAAATGAGCAAGCCAAGTCTCCCAAGGGTTTCTTCGTACGTACTCCTTGAACCGCCGTAGCCGCAACTTTATCGTTCGTGTTTTCATCTTCACGTATTATACATTCCCTCCCAAGTGGATATACCGCATCCTTGTTACAGTGCAAGAATCGTGTATAGCGAAGCCATTTCTTTTTTTCCTCGCAACTCGACTTTCTCCTTCTTACCCATAGTTTAAAGCGAAGCTTTGTATAGTAGTTTGCTCTTCCGTGCCTCGTATTTTGGCTTAACAAATGAGAGTAATGATACAAGAAAGGTGATGAGACTCGTTTTGAATGTGAAAGCATATGAAATATAATATTCAAATTGTGAACGATTTTCAATCTAAACACAATCTCATTTCACATTAATAATGAATCCAATCATTTAATATAATCATTAAAGTATAACGGATTTGACATATGTGAAGATTGCCTTGGGATAGCATGCCTATATGAATCGCAACATTGCGATTCTGCGATTTGTCGCGTAATATCGCAAATGAAGTCATCGCAACAAGTAAAAATAGCGCAAAAGTGAAATTGCGCAATAGCGTTAAAAGTTTAAAATCGCAAAAGCGTACAATAAATAAGAGCGCAAAAGATATTTATTAATCATTTTTGTCATGCGCTATGCGATCCGGCGATCAATGCTTTTTTATATACTACTTTTGTTATGGATGCACTATCTTGTTTCAAGAGCAATTTTATTATAATCTATCATAAACTTAAGTGTTTCTAAATATTCTTCTAAGTGGATTTCTATAGGTTTAAGATAGAAAGTTTTATTTGAAAAGGAAAACAAATCCTAATTGATTTTTTGGATTTTTTAACTAAGGGTCCTCATTTATTTACTATTATTTACTAATAGTAAATAAAAGGGGGTTGTTGCTGGTCACAACAATTGCTATCTAATTAAAAGAAACAAGCTTATCCCTGAAAATAAAATGAACATTCTCATCTTTAGTAAGTAAAGGTTTTTTAAAGATAATGAAACTATCTTAGGATAATTCAAAATAAAATGTCACTATGAAAAGAAATAAAAATCATCTCATAATTTCTTTTCAGTTATTTAAGAAATAAAAACATTTTGGGTTATATCAAGCTTTGATTGGTAAGTATAATGAAGTATGGTGGATTTCTCTGTTTTGGTTTTATAATATACTCTATTGCCATAGGTATTGCTCGCCGGCCAAAGAACAAGCTCATAGTCTTCGATAGGTTACTCTTTAAACCATTAACTATTCATCATTCCATCCAACTAAAATTATGACTTTTTAAAAGATAAATTCATAAGGCCTATTATCACATGTTTTTTGTCTTTTATTTATTTTTATTTTAAGAGCTACTGCTTCTAGTTTCATGTACCAAGCACAACAATGCCATTCACTAGACATAATTAAACCCAATGGGAGCCGGTTTCGTGATGAGACCCTTTTCTTATATTTATAAGCCACTACCTCCGTTTTTGGTATGCAGTATTGGTAATGTCAGTTTTATTACCCTTATGATCCCGGTAAGTCACCTCGTAATGAGACCTCTTATCTCTTAAAATTTTGTATAATTTCTTAGAATTACATTCTAAAACCACAATTTAAATGATGGGGTGAAATAGTTTTATCCTTAAGAATCAATGGATGACAATTTCTCAGAGTTTTTGAATTTCAAAACTTTGAAAATCTATACTTTGATAGATAACCTTTTCTCATTAATAAACTTATAATGATTTACATTTTCTCAAGTTTTCAAAAGATCATGTAAATGATTGAAATAATCTTTTCAAAGTTTAACATCTTATTTTTAAACTATTCAAAAATCGTGATCATTACTTTAAAATTCTTATTTACACAAAATAAATATTTATAATATTTTTCCTAAGAAATTTTCTCAAATAGTAAACAACAATCGTAGACTCATAACAACCTTATTTGCAAAAACAAACAATCAAAAACTTTGTAGAAAGAAATATATATACTTTAAGAAGGGGTTACCTTATGAAAAGAATTTCTTCAAGATAAGCTATTTACATGAAGACTCTCTCTTACCTATTAGATCTTGACATGAATGTATTTGAGCTTATCTTACAACGACCGAAATGGTCCCTGTACCCACATCAAATTTGGCATGTTTCATTTTTCTTCGTGTGCTTTATCCTGGTTTAAAACGAGATCACCAATTGAAAAAAAAATTGAGTCAGTAGAACTTGCATCAAAAAGAAGATTTTACAAGTCAAGGATGTTTTTCTTGAGTACCTTGCTTTATCCCTATCTTCTTCTTAATTTAAGGATTTGATTATATCTCAATTGAATGGATGAAGAGGGATTTCTTCTTCAATAAATGCACTAAGGCTAATGATGGAAGAGTTAAGTTTGATGGTATCACAACTTCTTTTCCATAAACCGTACTTTGAAAGGTGAAGTCCCTATTGAAGTTTTTTCAAAGGATACGATCACCTTCATAACGCAAAGATTAAATATTTATGCCAATTCTTTTGATTTTGATCAACGGTCCTTTTAATGATTTTGATAAGGTTTTTATTAGTGGATTTAGCCAAGACATTATTTTGTGGATAATAATTTGATGAATATTTTAATTTAAAACCTCTTTTGACCCAACTAACTAAACTATTTCTAGAGAAGTAAGATGCATTATCAAAGACAAGAGTTTGGGTACACCAAACTTGGTTATGATGAATTGATTCTATGAAATCAATAATGGTAATTTCCAATCTGGCTACCCAAAGGAATTGCTCTCTACCCACTTTGTAAAGTAACTGGCCAAGTATGATGTACTTGTGTCAGAAGAATGAGGTACTATCTCACCAATAATGTCAAGCCCCCATTGTTCGAAAGGTTGCTCAATAGTTAACGTTGCAAAGGAAAAGCCGGTTTCCTTTTGTCTTCCACTCTTGCGCTTTGACAAATTTGGAATTTCCTAACGAATTGCGTATCTTTAAAAGGAAGAAACAAGAATAACCAAACAAGCGAATTATTTTGGTAGAAATGTGGGTATCACCTCAAAAATTACCTCTCGCTGTCCATCATGTAATTTCGCAAAACCTTTCGGCCTTCGCATTTCAAACATCTTAATAAAATTGGAATCATAATTTTTTCTAAATAACACATTATCAATGATCTCGGTATTTAACAGCTCTTAACCTTAAAGCGCGTTTACTCTTATAGCGGAGATTAGAAGGAGTACACCATTTTTCAAGTAATAGATAAAAAAAGACCGCACAACGTAGATCCTGAATTTGCAATACTTATCCCACTTACTTGAACATTTCGACGTTCGGTATGGTGAGCCTCGGCCAATAACTTCGTAAAAACCTTGTCTCTCATCAATCTTAGCCGGTTTAATATCAATATCATATTCTTGCAAGGTCGTTACTCGTTAGCTCTTTTCTCCTACTTTTTTGAATTAATAATTGCCTCAACGTAACGTTAAGAGAATGGGACATGATTTTTGCATGTGTCTTCAAGAGAAAAGGTCTGAAATGTTTGATTGATTTAAATACAAATAAAGGCTTGTTTTTCAACATCTAATAAATTAAGCCTGCACTCTCCCGCATTTGAGCTAAAGAAAGAAATTGGTGCTTTCGATTTCTTGATCATTGAGTTGTGTTAAAACTACCGTACAGTATGTTTGGAAGTACAAAGTATACAAAGTAAAATCTTTTTAGAAAAATCTAGGTATTCAATGTTATGTGCATTAATGATTGCTCGTTTGATTGAATCAAAAGTTTCTTTTTTATTTATGCGTCCATTTGAATATTGAATTCTTCTTGATCATATTTTGCATAGGTAAAACAATTAAAGAAAAAAATCCGTGAATAAATCTTTTAACAAAATTGATCCGTCGAAGAAATGATTGCATGGATTTTTTGTTATGTGGTAAAGAAATATCAGAAATTTCTTTTTCACCTCTATCCGGATCAATATATATACCATATTTTGACACAACAACCTAAGAGTTTTCCTTCATCTAAAGCAAAGAAATATTTCTTGGGATTTAAGGAGACACCAAAACTTTCACATCTTTTCAAATATTTGTTTTAAATCATGTAGATGATTGGCCTTTCTTTTTTTGAAAATACCGTTATGTCATCAAGATAAACAACAATCGATTTATCGATCGACCTTTGAATGCTATGTCCATGGCTCCTTGAAAAGTCGTCCGCATTTATTAGACCAAAAGGCATTTTCCGACAAGTACAAGATCCCCATTTTTTCTCGAAAGTTGTTTTCAATCCGTCATCTGGTGAACTAAAACTTGATTATAGCCCGAAAATCCATTGAGACATAAGTTCAGAACCGCCTACCTTTTGAAGTATCCGTTCCATGGTTGGTAATGGGAAATTGTCTTTTAAACATGCCTTGTTTAAATTTCTCAAATCAATACGTATTCTTATATCACTATTCTTCTTCCCGATGGTGCATCATATTGGAAACCCACTAGGAGTGCCCGACCGGAAAAAATGATTTTGGCTTTCAAAAGTTTGATAAGTTCGATTTGATTTGACTTTCGAGATTTGGATGGATATTTTCAATCATGAACAAGTTTAATATCAGGAAGCATTGGAATCATATGTTGAATAATCGAAGTATCATATGTTTAGATCATCGTAATTCCACAAAAAACGTTTTTATACTTGCTCGTTAGCTTAATGAATGCATTCCTTTCTCCGGTGTTAAATTGAGTCCCAAGTTAATGTTTTGAGGTTTAGAATTAGAACCAAGATTTATTAATTCAAACTTCAAAGTTGAGCTTTGAAGTTTCGTATTAGTAACTTTCTTTGAATCGTCTCAATGTCATATAAATCCTCTAATTCTAACAACATTTTGGAAATGGGGTTTTCATTACTCTTGGAAGCAATTTGTAAATCATGATCATCTTCGTCAATAATTTGCTCATCATATGATTTCTCCGAAGTCATAAAATTTAGAATATCTTGATCATGATAGAATACTCTAATTTGTAATATTATCTCTGGGACCGATGGACGAAAATCAATTTTACGTAAAACCTATCAGACCGAAACTTCAGCAGTGTAAGAGTTTAGATGCAACATTAGCTAACAAGTCAAATCTTGATGTATTCGATTCCTAGGAATAGGAGAAATATCGAATGCTAAAAAAATGAGTGGTGAGGTCTTGTACTAAGGTTTGATAGTGTTTAAGATGTCCTCAAAGCAATGAATAGTATTCCCAACGTGTTTAATGACACCCCCGAATCACTAAAAACTTTCAAGTATTTAACATCTAACCCCATAGCTTTATAAATCTTGAGCCAAGGCTTCATATTCTCACAGTATCGTTAGTACACTCAAATTCTAATCTACATGACAAAGATGGTTTTCTTCCCATTCGCTGATCAATTAGGGATGCATCCACTAGTTCCATCACTAGATTTCGATCCATCAAAATATAATGACCAAAATAAAGACCTATCTATTGGCTTATCTACAATTACATCGTAAATATTTACAATTGAAGAACCGTATTGTGAAAATTTCTATTTGAGAAACAAAAGTATTTGCGAAACGGTGATTGAGGAGCTTTAATTTCCAAGGAATGATCTTGTGTTGTATTAGTTCTCCAAGAATATTGTTGTTGAACGTTGGGTGTTCATTAGGTTGTTCAAATTCAAAGGATAGTGTGCACTGTTGTATGTTTTTCTTGCTCAATTTTGATTTGATTTGGTTTCCTTTGTAGGAAGCCACATGTGTGAATAACCTGGAAGGAGATACAACCGTTAAGTTTTGGTACTGGCCTCGCCAAGATTAATCCATAGAATTTAGGAATACGCACTAGAATATCAATTGGACAACTTTGTGATCCGAGGACAACTCGATAGTAACCCAATTGATTTCTCCTACCACTTGGACTTTAGAGTGATCCAATGAACGATATGAACTCATGATTTCTCGTGGTTCAATATTTAATTTATCACAGCATAAAAAGTAGGCATTATATTGAGAAGTCTTAAATCAATCAATTGTGCAGATTTTTAATGTACATTCTAAGGAAAGTCAAAAGAAAAGGAGGAGTTTGAGAATTTGACTTTTCCCTAATGAGTGATGACGTAGCATCTACCTTATCCGGTGGCTTACCGCTCCTCTGTCGTTTTTGCAACCACAATCGTCAGTAAAGGAGCAATTGTAGTATTTAATTCTTTTCAATAGCAACTTTTGGTCGGTGTTTCTGGCTTACGTAGTTCATGTAAGGAAATGTTCGCTTAATCTTTTTCATGTCTTTCAACAATATTTTATTCCATAGGATCTAACATCATTAAAGTTTTCTACTGTTGATGGGAGAGGATTAGAAGAAGATGGCCGATTTTGAGTAGGTAATGTGAGAAGTTTTCTTTACAAAGGTTTGTCTTTGGTACTTGGAGTTGTAATTTTCTTTTTTGGAATCGTTTCAGACCGGTTCGATTGTGAGATTTACTCCTAGTACTTATATGCATAGCTTTTCACTACCGTAATTAGGGAGAATAAAATCCCACATTCCATTTAATTCAGCTATTTCTTCATTTTCGTCTTCTTGATCCGATACCATAGATGTATCTTCTTCTTCTTCTTCTTCTTCTGACTTTGCATTAGAGATTACATTAGGAGGTTTAGATTCAACTTGGTTTCTTCTGAAATTTCGGAATGGTTTCTTGGTAGTAGTTTCAACCACTTGCTTTTTAATTTCAACTATTTCATTTGACATGGTTTTTGCTGACTAAACTCTTCCATGTCATATGGATCTTTTACATTTTTTTCTTTGAATCATATCTAAAGCTGATTTTCTTTGATTTCCTTTCTTCAATAGTATTTTTTCTTTTCCAGAGAAGTAATACGTTTTTCCACTACAATAGCTTTTTTCATATTTCGCCCACGTAGGCTTTTATGGCCTGTCACAAAATCATGCAGTTTGAGGGTATGCGTTTATATACCATTCGATTCTCGACTTGCTCACTAGGTTGTGAATATGTATGAATTTTGTTCAAGATTTTGTTAACCTAGTATTGAATTTTTTACAGGTTCCTTGGGTTTTATTTTTCAAATTTGAGAGATCATTGAGTAAAAGTTGCAATCGATCGATCATCTCCAAAGTTGGTCAAAAAATGATCTACAAAAATGTCCCAACTTGTTATAGATCCCGATGGTAATGAAAAATACCATGATCTCCGCTACTCCTTAAAGAGTATATGGGAATAATTTAACCACAACATCTTCACGTATGACCTATTCAAATTAATAGCCGCATAAAATTATTGATATGTTCTTCACCTTGAATGTTAAGATCTGGGCTAAACTTTTTGGAAGCCATTTTCTCAGATTGCCCTGCAAATCATGTAAATTTGCGCCCATGTCGACCGGCTTCCGGAGTACTGGCGGTCTCCGTGCTATTGGGATGACTATTGAGAATAGTAGTAACCAGAGAAATTTGAACAGAAGTGGTTGGAATAGAGATGATTTTGAGATTGATGAGAATTGAGGAGAAGATGTTTGTGGAGATGATGATTGAAGAGATGATGATGAAACAACTACACTTTGTTGAGTTGCACTTTTGGAAACAGTGATTGAATATGAGATGATGAACTTGTATCACTTTCTGCTTCTAATCGAATTTTTTTGTTTTTCCCTACTAGGTAAAGGAAATTCTTCTTTAGAAATACCAAGTTTTTCACTGTAACCTAGTAAGAGGTTTAGAAGGAATAAATTTTGAGCTTAAATTGCCTCCATATTTCTGTACTCTTCCAAAGACAATGAATCCTTTTTCAATTTATGAATTAGATCTTGAACTCTTGTGAGATTCGGGATGTCGTTTGTCCGAATGTTTTGAGATTTTGGTAGTGGTGTCTGAATATTTTCTCGCAATTTCTTCGTTGGATTCTCGAATTTCTGTGAAGAAATTGAAGAAGTTAATGAGGGTGTTTCTTTCCCCGTGTATCGGCTTGCAGACAAAGACTTGCCATTCATAGCTCATGCACTCCTTCTAGCGCCAAAAATGTTGAAGCCCAGAAAATATTTGCTTCAAACATCAGGGAAAACCACCCGGTTTCCGGGGGACCTTGCTGCGCCTCCTTTTTCCGTTTGGCATGGTGGCTCCGACCGGATTTAAAGGACCATTTCTTGTAACTAAAAATGGATTGGATTGGGATGGGTGGAAATGGGACTAAACTAACCGAAATAAAACTATCTAATTTAAGCTAAATACCGACAACAAATTCTAACACTAACCCGGGTAGCTATATGTGAATACAACTTAAGATTGTTCCAATTCAACAATAACCATGAAAAAAATGTATTATTAATTAAATTGAATATGTGTAAACAAACAGAAGATAACTCCGTTTAAGAAATTAAACAGTTATATAAACATATTGCATTCATCATTGCATACCATTTACATGTAACTATGAAAAATAACGTTTCAATTATACCCGTAAATGATATATAAAAGGGAAGCGTTGTTAAAACAACATACAAATGATAGCAATTTTAAACCGAATATCATAAGACAAAAGAGACCGTCATGAATGACAGAACACCTTGTTCATCTTGAAGAATTTCAAATGCAATCGATACTCTCTATCCAATAACCATGATGCAAAACCAAATTTCTGCATACGTTAAATGCAACACTTCGAAAGATAATTCCGCATGAAAATCACTTCGTATGTGATCCTTCTCAAAAAATATATAAGACAATGGAGCAATAAATGCAATTCCAAGTCCAAAAAAATATTAAGATCCAGGACCTTTCAAATGCATGAGAGGGGTTTAAATACTACTTAACTAACTCTCAAAATAGTTTATTACAAAAAATTACGATTCGGTTCAATGACCGTCTTTTTCTAGTTAAAACATAGCAAATTAAAACTAAATCTATCTTTTCTATTAACTTGATCTTTAAGCTATGGTGTATCCAAAGATAGTTTTTAGGGAAGATGCGGTGTTGACCGACTTCTGTAATTCAAACTGCCCGAAAAGACAGAGTCGGCAAGCGTAGGAGCAATCTTCTTTGTAGCATTGATGATACAATTGAGCGTACCGTGCCGATCGTGTGGCTTTACCAAGTACATCCAAGATGAGTCCTAACCAATCTTGTCACCTCTGGATGGATTTTTCTCTTTCTTCGCCTTTTTGCCTACTTCCGTTTGTAGTTGATTTGCCCTGGGAGATATCCCCGGAATAGTTTCGAAATCAAGTTAGCTTTGTGTAAATTTTCATTTACACAATCAGTGAGTGTTTGCCGTTGTAGATGCCTCCTCTGGGTCGCTTTTCTTCCTTCTCGATTTGTGCATCCCAATTATTAAACAATATTTCTTTATGGTTCTCATTTAATGATGGGTGCACCGTCAGCTTTCTCTTTTCCGTCTTTTGCCATGCCAGACAATCATTGATATTTTCATTAATCAAATCACAATCATTTCGTAAATTTGGCTTGCGATGATTTGTGATTTTATCGCTTCCTCAACAAAGAATTCCATTGCAATATTTTTGGGCGTTAAAAACTTCCTCTTGTTGCGTAGTTGATTGTTCAAAGAGATGGTTTCTCGAAATGAATTTCGGAAGCTTAGGATCATCCTTATGTTGTTCTTGGATAATCTATATTTGTTTGTCTTTATCAAATGCATTTTGATGTCCTCGTTTACTCTTGGTTACACAACTTCTTCAAGTTTTAATTGCTTCCTTATTTGCAGACAGTACCGTTGTAATTGTCACAGCAGCAGCTTTTTTATCTATTCTTTTTCATCCAAAAAGTTGTATCTCAAATCGCTATCACACCTTACATAAGCTCCCGTTATTTGAGATAACTTAGTGAGACTATGAGTAGGCTCTTGTACAGATCTTTCCACAAAACATCTACTTGTTTTGCTTCGTAGCAATTGCACTTTCTATTTTTCTTTTTCCTTTGTTCCGTTTACCATCGCTTTGTATTTTGGGCTATAAAATACATCCGTAGGAGGAATGTCCCTCTACATTAGGTACACTCGCAGGAGGGTGTGATTGGTATGCTCGTTATCATGGTTGCGTCGTTTGTTCCTCCGCTCAAAACTTTGGTTGTCCCGGAGTTGTGGGTCTCAGACATTTTGTCCTCTACATTAATCAATTGATTAAAGGTTTCCCATTCTTTATCTAACTCAATGGTGATCCATTGCCATTGCATATTGGGTGGAGGAGGATTTGTTTGTTGAGAAGTCAAAATTTGTTGTTGAATAAGCTCTTTAGATTGTGCAAAATCTTTAATGGATTCTTCCATTTTATCTTCTTTTCTTTAGACTTATTGACAACTTAATCTCCGCGATTTTGATTTGACGACTCGTACTTGAATTGCCGTTAAGACTAACACTAGAGTTTGCCCTCACAGGTTTGGGCGCAGATTATCCAAAGGAACAGGAATCATTCTCTTCCGTAAAGCTTGAATTCCTGGAATTTTCCGGAGATAGCCGAGCTTGAGCTGAATTCAAAACTTATTTGAATGGGAATTTCGCTGGAACATATCATCAAAAAAGATCTCCGTTCCCTACAAATTCCCTTACTTTGATCGTACTGGTAAAAATTTTAACAATATCATTTGGGTCAGTTAACCTTCTTGAGAATTTGAACAATGAAAGGCTGCAACGTTGCCTATCTTTGAAATGCATGACCAATATCAAAACAAAGAAAATTTTCCACATTTTATGGGAAATTGTGTCAAACGTTTCTTTCTTGTCTTTTAAATCTTTTGTTATACCGGCTGCTGTGTCCGAGACAGAAATTTTCGTTAGCCAAGCAAGTCTATCCGGAACACATATGGTAAACATGGGGAGAAGCATAACCTCCAAAAACCTTAATATAGGTGAACAATTTTTTCTCCAAACCATCTTGCGACGGGGAGAATATCAACTCGTCGAGGATAACCCCAAGATCCTTTTTTTTTTTTTCTAAAAATTGGACTAATTCTATTTATGTAAATATAGTGATACAAAACTGCCTTAGTTCAGCTGTGCTAGCCTGAAACTGGGCTTGAAAGACAAACATAGTTCTGTAATGAAGCTGCCCATATAGGGAAACCAGCTCTGTAGTATCAGTCTCACCGCCCTTGTACAGGGAAACCGGTGGAATAGTAAGGATTGTCTTGATACAGTAGCAAAAAACTAACACTATCATAAGCAAAAACCAGAAAACTGTAGTGTACTGAAGATAACCAGCATTGCTAACAAGATAAACAAGTTGAAAAACCATACTGCGCCGCGGCATAGTTGAGTCAGATGGAGTTGGTAGGCGAGGGCTTTTCCTCCACTATTGGGCATCCGTAATCAGCTTCAGGATCTTCCATTGCACTTTGTTTGTTGCGTTCTTCAGCGTCCTGCTCAGCTCCTGTGTTAACCTGCAGGGAGGAGTGGCCAGAGGTGGGATTGGCATATCGAGCTGGTTCAGGATAGAGCACATTGGGAGAGGGGGCAGTGGAGGAACGAGGCTCGTCTTGGACAGGATGGGGGCCGACAGGAGTAGAATGGGAGACAGACCAAGAGGACTGGTTAATGGAGGCGTCCTCACGCAAAGTAATAGTGATGAAAGCCGTGATGGAGGGCCGATTAAGGGCGTTGTCAAACCGCAGCTCTGCCCGTTGGGTGGTTTGACGAATGAAACGACTGCGCTCAGGCTGAGGGGCAGGGGCGGAGAAGCACGGAGGAGCGACAGGCGGAGGATGGGTAGGAGGGTGGCCCAGAAAAAAGGCAGGAGAAGTCCCAGAGAAAGGCATGCTTGAAGAAGGGCTGTCGCCTATCGAACAACCTCTATGGCTTCCTCGTCGAGCGGTCATGCGTTGCCTAAGGCGAGGCATGATGAAGCCGAGAGACACAGGTTCTTGAGACTTGAGAGTCTGGAGCGAGTCGGAAACTGAGAAGGAAACCGGAGCAATTTGCAAGATAGAGCTGGAGATAGGCTGAAGATCGATGGAGCCCGGGCAGAATTTGCTGTGGGAGTAATGCGCGTCCGGTCCAAAATCGATGCAACTATAAAGCGAGCTACGTTTGCCTGTTACTGTGCGAGCGCTTGGCTCTGCACAGTGGCCAGGGCATGCGCCGTTCAGAGGCACCATACAATCGCAAGGAGAGACGGCGAGCTTGGACAGAGTCACCACATAATCGCCCAGAGAAACGGTGAGCTCGTCGCTCCAGGAGCAAGGTTTCATAATGCACCAGCCAGGCGGAACAGGAGTGATGTATCGACGGCGTTGAGAGTTAATGCCAGCATCACGCGGAGTAAATGCTGTGGTTATGGGGCCGTGGAGGGCCATGTGGCCACCACGCTCCAACTTCGTTGGGAAATGGCCAGAGCCAAACATCCCAATGCCTCTAGTGATCATCCGCATCCGGAGAGTTTTGATCATTTTGCACCAAGTTGATGCAATTCTGGAGAGTAACCCTGTCATCAATGATATGGAGAGGGCCATGGTTAAGAGTGTCTGTGCTGTCAACTCCTAGATTGGCTAGGAGGTCCGCAACCTTGTTGCCTTCTCTTCTGGTGTGAACGAAGGATATCGCTTGATTGTTGTTCAGCCATTTGCTGAGATTGTCAAGCCGGGATGCCATTCTCCAACTATTGGTAACTTTGGAGGTGTTGGTACCCTGCAGAAGTTGAGTAGCTATGGCAATGAGGATTTGAAAGTCTCCTTCTACTAGGATGGGGGTAAGATTGTAGAGTTGGGATAAGATAAGTCCTTGCCAGAGACCTTCCAGTTCCGCTGAATTGTTGGTGTCCCATCCTAGCGATCCATAGTAGATGGCAATAGTGTTCCCTTGAGAGTTTCTGAAGATGCCTCCAAAGCCTGCTGGACCTGGATTCTCCTTAGAGGCTCCATCAAAGTTTAATTTGTAGATGCCTGGAGGGGGAGGCTGCCAGTGGATTGAAGTGTCAGGAGCTTTTGGCTTGACAATGCCGGACTTGACCTTTATCTTGAGTTGCCAATTTTTCCAGACAGCAGCTTCCTTTGGTTGTTTGGGGAGATCCTCTTCCTGCCATGCAATGAGATCGAGAGTCTCTTGAAGATTTTTGTTGAAGTTGTCCCAAATGATGTCTAGAGGAGTTGTTTGATTTTTGAATAGCCTTTTGTTTCGCTCCTTCCATAGAGTCCAGAAGAGAAAACCTGGGATTAACTACCAGAGATGGTTGAGAATAGTGCTGTTGTAAGGTCGCAGGGGCCAGTTGCGCATGATGGTGACGAGGTCTCCTTTTGGCTTCTTGCGTTGACTTCTGAAGCATATTTTTTCCCATAGTTGACTAGCAAGATGGCAAGTTAACATGAGATGTTGTGATGTTTCATTGTCTTGCCTGCATTTTGGGCATTGTGAGGGGCCAAAGAAGCCACGCTTGAGCAGGTTGTCCCAAGTTAAGACTCTTCTGTGACTAAGGAGCCAGAGAAAGGTGGAGATTTTAGGCCAAGTACCTGGAGCCCAGACCAATTGCCAAAGCCTGTCTTGTGGAAGCTGGATAGGGTGCATTAAAGTGAAGGCTTCTTTTGTAGTGAACGAGCCTTTGGGTGAGTAACCCCAACGGAGCATATCTGGTTCCTCTGAACATCTTATTTTCCTTCGTTGCAATTCCTGTTGAAGAGCTGCCTGTGTGTTACTATGAGCATTGGGCAGAATGGAGGTTGGGAGCTTCCATTGCCTGAAGTCATTAGATGCAATGTGGGTCCAGCTTTGATTGACTTTGATTTCTTCCAAAGGATTGGGTCTGTCATTGTTGGAGAGGCTGAGAATTTCAGTGAGTTGTGGATTTTGCTGCCAAGAATCTGTCCAAAATCTGGCTGTTTGCCCATTCCTTATTTCCCAGAAGTTGTGCTGTTGTATAAGTGCGAAGTGCTGTTTGGCAGCGTTCCAGATGAGTGATCCAGCTGCTTCAGGGCGAAGTCTGATCAGGTCTTCAGGAGGTCTATTATTGGCATATTTAGCATTCCAAATTCTAGCCCAAGGTTTCAGAGGGTTTGAGAGCCAGTTCCACCACAGTCTAGCTCCCATAACAGCGTTGCTATGTATGGGATTTCTGAGCCCCAGACCTCTGGCTGTTTTGGGAGAGCAGACCGTGCTCCAGTTGACAAGGGCCCATTTGCGTTTTTGTTCTGAGGAACCCCATAGAAAGCGTCGTTGCAGATTCCTGATCTGGTTGAGCACCCATTTTGGAGCTGCAAGCACCGAGAACAGATATATAGGCATGGATTGCAGGACCGCTTTTATGAGGACAAGTCTACTAGAGAGATTGAGCGCTCTGTAGGTCCAAGAGGAGAGTCTAGCCTCAAGCTTTTCCAAGAGAAGATTCCAAGTGGTATGCTTGATAGCGGTGGTGATAAGCGGGGCTCCTAAGTACTTGGAAGGGAGATGGGAAAGAGAGAAGCTAAGAATTCTGGTGATGCTGGATTGGATGATAGAAGGGGTGTTGAAGAAGAAGAGCTGGGATTTGGATACATTGAATGACATGCCCGAGGCTGTGGAGAAGAGATTAAGAATTTTCTTAAAGGATCTAGCTTCTTGGACTGAAGGGAACCCAAATAACATATTGTCATCAACAAATTGTTGATGGGTGGTGAGGGATCCATGAAGAGAGAGACCACGCAGCTTGTTAGAGTGGACAGCATTATGGATGAGCTGGCTGAGACCTTCTGACATGAGGACAAAGATAAAGGGCGAGAGGGGGTCGCCTTGTCTAATGCCCCGAGACGGTTTGAAAGGCTTAGAAGGGATGCCATTGATAAGGATGGAGTGCAAAGGTGAGGAGATGAGAGAAAGGACCCATCTTATCCACATTCTGTCAAAGCCAAAAGCTGAAAGGATGCTTTGAATGTATTGCCAACTTAATTTATCGAAAGCTTTGGATAAATCAATTTTCATGAGCATACCTGGTTTCTTGGAGGTTTTGAGAGAGTGAATAACCTCATGCGTAAGGATGATGCCGTCCAAGATTTGCCTTCCTTCAACATATCCTGTTTGTTCTGGCGAAATAAGGAGAGGAAGCAGAGGCTTAAGTCGATTGGCTATAACTTTAGAGATGATTTTGTAGATAACATTGCAGAGGGCAATAGGCCTGAACTTCTCTGGGGTGCAAGGCTGCTTTTCTTTCGGTACCAAAGCTATAAAGGTGGCATTCAAGGAAGGTAGGAGCCAGTGAGCTGCTCTGGATTCTTCGACTAGCTGCCAGACTTCTTCTTTAATAAAATCCCAAAAAGTGTGGAAGAAATTGGAGGTGAATCCATCTGGTCCAGGTGCCTTTCCTTCTTTCATTTGATTTACAGCCGTTTCGACTTCTGGGAGAGTGACCGGGCGGAGTAACATCTTGTTGTGCTCCTCAGTGACTAATTTGGGGATGAGCTGAGCTATGTGGTCTATAGCTGGCTGTCGGTCTACAGTATGGTCTTCCTGCTGTATGCTCTGAAAGTGATCCAGTAGGACTTGTTCAATTTCTTCTTGTTGTTCCACTTTAGCTCCCTGTTGGTTGGTTATGTGAGGAATGCGGTTCTGCATCCTTCTTTGAATGGTTGATCTGTGGAAGAACTTCGTGTTCTTCTCCCCCTCCTTTAACCAGGTGATTCTAGATTTTTGGCGCCACAGAAGTTCCTCTTGCTTGCGTCTCTCATCCAACTGCTTGTGTAAGTCTTGTTCCTGATTGGCGAGCTCTTCAATCCTTCCTTCATTGATAATTTTTTGCTGCGTTTCCTCCATTTTGCTTTCTAGTGTTCTGATTTCCTGGAAGATGTTTCCAAAAGCAGAGATATTCCAGTTCTTGATGACTGCTTTGAGGTGCTTGAGTTTCTGTTGAAATTGGTACATCTTCGAGCCGGGGGGTGGATTAAAGCTTTGCCAAGCTTGGGTGACCACATCTTTGAATGAGGCATGAGTAAGCCAGAATGCTTCAAACTTGAAGGGCTTTTTGTATTGAAGACCGACATTTTGCCATTGGAGCATGATGGGCCAGTGGTCCGATCCGATCTGCGGTAGTATTGAAGCCAGGAGTTCCCCCCCTAAGTGGATAGCATTATCAGAGATGAGAAAGCGATCTAACTTTGAAGCGATCTGTTGCTTACCCGTTCTCTTATTGTTCCAAGTAAACGTACCATTTGAAAAGGGAATGTCTATTAGCCAACTGTTGGCTATGAAATCTCTGAAGTGGGTGCTGTCTTGATCTGCTCGAAGTCTTCCCCCTCTTCTTTCTCCCAGCTTAGTGATCATATTGAAGTCCCCCGCGACAATCCATAGGGGAAAAGTCCTGTTTTCATTCAGATCTGCCATAGAATTGAGCAGGGCTATTTTCTGAGCATGGTCCTGTGGGAAGTAGACATTGGATAAATGTCCATGGATGTTGGAGCCAATGGGATGGAAGGTTGCTTGGATAAAATGGTGCGCCGCATGGAGGTTGGAGATATCTATGAATTGAGTGTCCCATATGATAGCAAGGCCTCCTGAAGATCCTAAGGCATCCACTGCTACTGAACTGCAACTAGGCCAAGCCTTGGATAGGATTGTTCCTAGAGTTTCACTGCTGCATTTAGTTTCTTGAAGAAAGAGTATATTTGGTCTTTCTTTCTGTATCATATCTTTGAGAATTTTGTGCTTTCCAGGGCTGTTTAGCCCTCTAATGTTCCATGAGATCAGCTTCATGGGGAACTGTTTGTCAGAGGTTTGAAGAACCTTGTAAGCTTAGGATATCGGCCCGAGTCGACCAATATTTGCCCTATGGTAATGGTGCATTGCCAATCTGGCTTCCGTCCTCTTTTCCTTGATTCTCTCGTGATTTTGAGACTGTCCCAGTGGCTGCCAGGTTGGATGCCTAGCTTCTTTTGCTGATGAACACTTGAGAAGACTTTTTCTAGTTTGTCAATTTGATGAGGGTTGATGGTGTCAAACTTCTAGTTTTTGCAAGCTTCCTCTAACTCTGTTATGTCCAGATCGCCCAGATCTAGGCCTTCAGAATCCTCTTCCATGTAAGTCTCTTGATTTTTGCTGAGCAGAGCTTCATTAGATAAGACAGGTTGGGTGCTAGGGTTATCTACTTCCATTGTGGCCGGATGCCAGGGTAGAAGTTTGATTTCAGCGGAGTGGTTATCAGGGTTAGGTTCAGAAGGAAGTTTGAGTTCAAGGGGATGCTCAGGGTTGGGTTTGACTAAGTGCATTGGATTGCTCGGAGGCTGGGTAGGGGTATCATTCGGATTAGGAGTAGTTTCAGAGGCAAGATCTGGGTTGGCAAGGGCTGCAAAGCTATTACTGGTGGAGGGTATATTGGAAGGGGGAGGGGGTTTCTTACCTAGAGCTGAAGGCTTCTTGCCCTGTCTTCGTCGTTGCGTTACTCTGGTGAATCCATCCTCTTCCGGTGTTGCCTCCGCTTCTTTTGCTTGAGCTTGTACAGTGAGGGGACAATCTCTGAAAAGATGCCCTAGTGCATGGCATCTTCGACATCTGAAAGGGACATGCTCATAGTCCAACGGCTGGATCCATTCAAAATCATCATGATAGATACTAACAGCATCTGGTAGAGGTTTGTCCAGATGCATTTGGACGCAGATGCGGGCATATGAAGTATAGCGGTGGAGCTTTGTTTCTTCCGCGATCTTGATGAACTCCCCTAGACCTTTGCCAATTGCTTGGAGAGACTCTTCGTCCTAGTACTCTAATGGAAGGGAGTATAGGCGTATCCAGACGGGTGCCCAGTTAAAGTTTTCTTTATCTGGGTTGAATCGTTCCACCCAGTTGCGGAGATATAGCCCAGCAGAGTTGAAAAAGTAAGGTCCTCCATCCATTACTCTGTTTCTGTCTTCCAGACAGTTGAAAATCGCTGTAAAGAACCCTTTTTCTCCTAATTGTAGCGTTACTTGCCCCTTGGGCTTCCATTTAGATGCAACCCACCCATACAGAGCCTTTTCTGTCAGCCAGAAGCCGATGAATTTGCCAATGAGAGCGTGGTCTCTCATAAACTGGATTCGGGCATTTATGCGATGACTGGGCAGCTCGACCTTGGGTCTTTCTGTCGCAATGGGCTTGCATGTGGAGGATTTGGGCACCTCCGTCTCTGGCTGGGTTTGTGTGGTTGGATCCTTGTGCAGCGGCGTTTCCTGGCCTTTGCCGGCGGATTCATTGCTTTGCACCGAGCTTACGCGAGTGCCCTCATTGTTGACTGGGGGGGGGGCGTCCCCCCCCCCCCGATCTTGAAGCCATGGACGGTGTTTTGGCCCAATCTACTATTGTAGAATTAATAGCCGCATTCAACAAAGGAAGCCATTCGGGTAAGATCATATTTATGTCAGGCTTTCCAAAAAGCCTGCATAACATGGCAGCAGTAAAACAATAAGGAGAGGTAAGTGAACCTGTGTTGTACATACCTTGTTTGTTTTTCTTCAATGGTTCACTTCTTTTGGTCCACTCCTTTGTGCATTCTACCAAATTTGAGTGTTCTTTGGCAAACTCTTCCATAAATTGCTTGTTGAAAGTTGCCTGAGGTTCTGGCAGCTTATACATTAATCTCAGATCTTCTATGGTGAATGACCCAATTAGCTCTTCAGATGGAGTTCTGAATTGTCTGTCTAAAATATCTGTGCTATCCAGCACCCATCTCACCATGTCTGTATATGGGAGAATCCTTGGCCTTGCTGCTATTCTATGTAGAAATGAGCAAGCCAAGTCTCTAAGGGTTGCTTCAGACGTATCCTTTGAACCTGCTATAGGTGCAACTTTTATCACCACAGGGTTTTCATCTTCTAACAGTTTATACATTCCCACTCAAGTGGATATAACGACGTCCTTGTTACAGGCGGTGTCTGCGTATAGCGAAGCCATTTCTTTGTTCTCGGAACTTGAGCTCTTCTCCTTCTTACCCATAGTGTTTAGCGGAAGCTTTGTATAGTGGTTTGCTCCTTCGTGCCTGCGTTTTACGAATAAATGAGAGTAATGATATAAGAAAGGTGATGAGACTGTTTTGAATGTGAAAGTAGATGAAATATAATATTTAAATTGTGAAACGACTTTCAATCTAAACACAATCTCATTTCACATTAATAATCAATCCAATCATTTAATATAATCATTAAAGCGCATAACGGATTTGACATATGGGAAGATTGCCTTGGGATAGCGTGCCTACATGAATCTGTGACATTGCGATCTGCGATTTGCTGCGCAATATCGCAATATCGCAATGTCGCAATATCGCAAAATGAAGTCATCGCAGTCATAAAAATAACGCAAAAGTGGAAATTGCGCAATAGCGCAAAAGCGCATATCGCAAAAGCGCAATAGCGCAAAATCGCAAAAGTGCACAATCACAAAAGCGCAGAATCGCAAAAGCGCAGAATTGATAAGAGCGCAAAAGATATTTATTAATCATTTCTGTTTTCTGCGCTATGCGATCTGCGATCAATGCGTTTTATATATACTATTTTGTTATGGATGCGCTATCTTGTTTCAAGAGCAATTTTATTATAATCTATCATAAACTTAAGTGTTTCTAAATATTCTTTCTAAGGGATTTCTATAGGT